>JAGDQP010004381.1:0-85598 GCA_022664845.1 Lepisma saccharinum
AACGCCGTGTTGGTTCAACGCCGTGTTGGTCCAACGCCGTGTTGGTCAAACGCATGTAACCCATAAATCGGACGTCCTGACCTTTGATTCTGACTCAAGTTCAGTTTAAAATTGCCTGGTGAAGGTTGCGATGGAAGTATTTTTTACAATTACTGGCAAGAATGTTATTTGGTAATTACGTAATTCCATTAGTTGTCACTTATTCCATAATCGCTTTTATTTTGTAAATAGTTTGGGCTATTAAATGATTATAATTGGATTGGAAAGTTAATTTTATTAATTAAAATTTATGTTTGTATGCATATTCATTTTGTATTGTCATTGGGAAATTCTTTCAACCAATTTAGTTTATTTTCAATAACTTAGTTCGGTTTTATTTCAGTAAATTTATAGGCCTATACTTTATATGGATGAAGGAAATTATAAAACTTTGATGTGTTACGTTTTTTTAGTCTTTATGTGTGGGTTGGGGGTGGGAGATGGTACCATTCTGCTTTATTGATTTACTGTTTACATTAGCTTGTAATTATTTTATTTTATACTTATCAATGTTCAATTTCTTTGAGTACTGAAACCCATCACAGAAAATTATTATAAGCGAATGTAAAACCTTTTAGCAACCGTTTATTCATCTTTCTGGAACAAAAGGAGGGGATAACTTTGAGTTTTCACACACAATGAGCAAAATACAAAATATTGTCTCGAAAATAAAACGTTTAAGAGTTCATGTTACTCAAGCACGCATGTATATTACATTACTGTATCAGATAGAGAGATAATACGAGATATTACGTAGCAGGTTTGCTTCCTCATTCCTGCGTGTACTGCACGCATTACAAAAGGCAAAGTTACTAACTGTCTCTATAAATATTGTAAAACTATTATAAAAATATAGTCTCTAGCTGAGAAGGTTGATATTTTGTGAGTTAGGACTTCGTAAACATTGATATCAACATTTCTAGGGCGAAACTCTATGTCTGTAATGCACTTGTCCCTTTATATTATACTAATTTCCGAATGACAATGAAAGAGTCGAGGTAATATAAAACTGAACTAATTTGAAGATAGGCAGTTTATTATTACTACTTCTTATACTACTATACTAATCAGTTCCGTTCTATTACGACTTCTCACGTGATGCAGCAATATGAATATTTGAGTCCTCTTACTATGAAAACGGTCATCATCATGTATTCTGCCGAAATTGGCAGGCCCTTTAAGGCAAGCCCGTCTCCATTCATTCCAAGAATGCACCTTCCTTTTCATCTCAGATTCTAAAAAATTGGGAGTACACTATACTACCTATTTTTCAGAGGCAGTGACGGACCCAGAGATTTATATTTTACCTTCGTTTTTGTTTCTATTAATGTGTTCCCTCCGAAGAACTGGGAGGAAAAGAACCGCCCCCTCTAAACCCAACTCTGGGTTCGCCACTGCCTCTCAAAAATTGGGAGTACAAACTTCCAATGTTGTACTCCCAATTCAGAGATACGTTTTTTTACAGTGTACAAAAGATTTATTCAATGTCTTATTCATACATCCGCAGAAGAGTTCTTAGTTCTTCTTAGTGAACAATACATTTTTCGCGAATCGTTAGTTCACGATTTTAATGCATTACAATTGACTATTAAAGTTAGGGGAGAATAGGGTAATGGTGGTCACGTAAGCACAATTCGATATACTGTAGAAACGGATGCTGTTATTCGAACTTATTAAAATGGAATAACTAAGTTAGAACTTACCCTTTGTAAAAGAAGAACTTCGAATATTCTGTGATTTACTTTCCATCGTATAAATCCGAAAAAGTGAAACAAGAGTTTTGACCGGCATCCCCCCCCCCCCCCCCCATGCGAGTTATGGCAGTCAGTACTTCAACAATACAATTTCAGTATAAAAGCAGTTTATTTCATAATAGTTATGCTGTTTACCTTAAGTGTAATTGTATTGGAAAGAAAGAAAGGACTAATTATATCCACTGGAACAATATTTATTCGTAGATGTTTTTCTCACATAGTATTTATAGAATTGAACAGTATTTATATATTATTAAAGATTCATTTATATGTGTCGTACATATTATAGCGTAGTTATATTAACGTAATTCCGAAGTTTAGAAAGGTGTTTACAATGATAATAATAAAAACTTAGTTCCTTTTATAGAAATGTTGCTTCAGTAAGCTTACGTTTAAGATACTAAACAGTTTTAATTAAATAAATGTACGTTTCTTTAATAATCGAGTCATTTATATAATTAATAAATACATTAGTAGCCTAATAGTAGGGGTAGATAGTTTTTATAGTATTTATAAAATGCATGGCGTTGTCTTTTAAGATTTTTATAAAAAGTACAATTTTAATACCTTTGAAGTTTAAGACAATACATATAAGGCGTTTATATATATATATATTGAAGTTAGGCTACTAAATGTAAAATCGTTTCTTATGAGACAACCTTTTGAACTGCATATATCACAAGTGTATTCTCCTGCGGTGTCCCAACCACTACAGGCTTGATGTGCCCAATACCCACACCCTGTACAGCGAAACCACACCTCACCGTCTCTGCCAAACTCTTCACAAATTAGGCAAATATCTTGGCCAGTGTTTGTTTGAAATTCATTATCAGAATCATCTTCACAGAGTGAACAGCTCTCTGAAGAGCTATCAAAATCCTTCCGTAGGTCTCGTATTTAGGCCCTACATTAAGTCTTAACAAAAATAGGAGAAACCTACCCTTTATCTTGCCTTTTCAGACAGGAAGCAGGCAAATGTAAATCTCAGATTTCTCAACAGAGTGAACATTATTTATTACTATCTTCCATTATCACTGGAACACTCACTACTAGACTTACTACTTAACTTCTCTTGATATAAGTATATGTGTATTTAGTAAACGGGTTCCGCTATCTTCCTCCTCATATGAATTCAGTTAGTCAATTTCCTCTTTTTGCGTGCTAGTTGGATCTTCAAACGTCACAGTGGTTGTTAATTACGTTGGAGCTGAGAACTTTTCATCTTCTCAAGGTTGTGTGGGATTTTCCCATTTTTTTTTTTTTTTTAACAAAAAAACGTGACCATAGCTGTACACCATGAAATTCATAGCGTTATCGCGTTTAAGTTTAAATTCTAATTTGCTTGTAAATTGATGTTCAAAATCCAAGACAAATTATATTGTAAAGAAGAAGAAAAAAGATTTAGATGGAAATTATTAGCCAGAAATTAGTGCGTTACTCCAGACGTAACAGCAAAAATCCCCATCCTCTAATGAAATAACCCAGACTCTTACATGAACTAATTAGGAATATTATTTCAAGTACGTATATTTGAAGAAAAAACAAAAAACAATAGAAAGACTTAAAACATTTACATCCATTAAGAAATGTTAATGTATGTATTCCTAACGTGATAAGAAAATTAACATGCGTAGATGATCAAGGATGAAGTTATACTTTCGACTTTCATTTAGCTATAGCTCTTGTAATTAAGCCATGTAGCGTATATTAGTTGAAGAGGTGTAAACAAAGTGATTATATTATTCATTGTTGAGTGTATTTTCTTTTAATTGAAATTCACGGACACATTCAGGCTATGAAGAGGTGCAAAGGCCTATAGGGAAGTAGTTACTCAGTCTTTTCTGTGATACCTTACAGAAATTTTTGTATTACTATCTGAATTTGAATTTCCTTTATGGCTTTAAGCATCTAAGGCTCAGGCTGGGATAGAGGAGGAGAAGAATTCGGGAAGGTTTCGGCCAGGACCTATGTTTAAGGTGCCAACCCCGCATTTGCCTGGTGCGACTGAGGAAAACCCCTGGAAATTGTGCAATTGTTTATTACTAAGGGAGGCGACTATAAAATAATAACCACGGACGTTACAGATAATAACCATCTGCCTCAACGCCATCTATATCCTCGGTTGGTGGAACTGCGTCCACCTGAGTGGACTATACAGAAAACAATTATTGGGGTTATTGGACCTCGAGTTCCTGACAGCAGACCATAGTGTTGTTACCGCCCATAAAACAGTGCTCGAAGTGGGGTGGAAGGCACGAGGGGACACGCCGTGCCCTTACCTTTTTAATTCAGGATTTGGCGTATTCCCTACTCTTTTATTATTGGGAACTGATTACCTTTACTTTCAATGGGCAAATCGCTACCACTAGGTGCAGGCATCCCCTTACCTTTTCTAGCCCACTTCTGCAAGCGTACCTTTACCTTTTCTAACCCACTTCGAGCACTGCCATAAAATCATTTTTTTTTCTTCATCCTGACAGCAGAAGGATGTTCTACCTCCAACATCCATGAAAGGCTAAAAAAGATTTATGGCGAGGTGACAATTAGCATGAGTAATGTCCGAAGATGGGTCAACAGGTTTAAGGGGGCAAAAACTAGTGTGGAAGATAAACCTCGAAGTGGAAGACCAGTGACAGCTGTAACAGAAGTAAACAGTACAAAAGTGAATGACTTGATGAAAGCGGATCGTCGTCTCACTGGCGCAAAGATGTCATCGGAACTGTCATGTGGTAGCAATGCTGTCCAGACGATGATCAAAGAACTGGGATACCGAAAGGTGTTTAGAAAATGAGTTCCTCATCAAGTAACAGCTGACTTGAAACAGGAGACAGAAGGTAAACATAAATCTACTGGAACGATTTGAAGCCCACAAGATACCTTTTTTGATCATTTTTGCACCGGTGATGAGACATAGCCATACGTGTCTCATCCTCCGGAGACATAGGCAAACCTCTGGGGATGGTACTTCGACGATATCGCTAAAGTGGACATTGCGATCAGAAGCTGGGTGGGGAAGTGACCAAAATCATTTTTGCGAAGTGGCTTCGACAAGTGGGTTCAGCGATGGCCAAAATGCATCGCCGCTGAGGAAGATTTTATCAAGTAGCACAAGATTGCACCTGAACAGTTGATCTACCATTGTGTGTAATTTAATTTCTCTTTTACTAAAATATTATTACAGAAGTTATGGCCTAACAGGCATTACTTTCCGTACGCCTCTCGTACTTGTAAAAAGCAATTGAAGGATTGTATTTCTGAAGTAATATAGGAAAGTGGGAGAATATCCGCATTTAAGATTAAATTATAAAATTGAACACAATTTTTAAGAAACTAGGAAAGCTATGTTGTGTCATCCCATTGTCAAGCTATAGTACCCACTATAGACAATGTTTCTCAAGATTTTTAAAACGTGCAAGAGCCAAATGTATGATATTCTCAAACTATGTTCACATCACTATAGATAGCCCAATACATGTGAACGTAGAGAAAATGAATTATATGATAAGCCGAAACACAGAGGAAGAACGAAGCAGAAACATAACAGTTAAGAATGAGATCATAGAGAATATTGGGAAGACTTGTAAAAAGCAAACCCAAGGTCACGGAGGAAATAAAAAGTAGTTTAGCATCAATTCAGTCCAGAAGCTTCTAGCATTGTTATTAATACAAATACAAAGTAAATTGGAATTGAAAATAGACCGAACGATAATTCTGCTGGTAATACCTTATGGTTGCGATGCTAGAAGATGGATATACATCTCGAATATTTGAAAATAAGGTTTTGAGAAAAATATACGAACCTAAACGGAATGAGTGGAAAATGGAGCAGACTGCATAATATAACAAAGAATTCCACAGCCTCAATGATTTATCCGAGTTATGAAAGTAAGGAAATCAAGACGTCTGACACTGGCAGGCCATGTATAGTAAGAATAATGAAATCGCTATGATTAAGGTGGACAGAGCATGTCGCTCGGATGGGGGGAAAATAAAGATTATATTCCATTATTGTTGAGAAGCCGGAAGGAAAGAGTCCATTGTAAAGACAGAGATGTTGTTGGGACGACGATATTAGAAGGGATCCTCTACAGTTAACTGCTTAAATGTTTTATATTCAAAATTTTCTCCGTTCTACTCTCGTTAGGACTATCAATACAGGAATTACTACATTTTTCTTTCCTGTCTAGAAGTCGTTTTTTTTTTCTTTACAGGCGCTATCGATATTATCGTCAAAGAACTTTTTATTTTATTGATTGACTAATGGTTATTTACCACAGCTACCTAAATGTGAAACTACAACGCAGAATGTACAATACGACTCTTGTCTGTTTATGAATAAACTTACAATTATATCGGGACGGTCGTAAGCTTGCTGTTGCCGCCCCCTTATAATTAATTTTATATTTTAACTAGCAATTATATGTTTCCAAATATAACTTCATTCTTTTCTTGTGGAAATACTCTCCTTCCAAGTTCATAAAGTTGGAGTCAAGGAAGGGGGGAATCCCCCTTTACCTACGCCACTGAGATCACAATCGATCAGACCTATTCCGTTGTTGTTATCGCGAAGGAACTGGAGTGTAAAATGACAAAAGCGGTTTAAAAAGGAAGTTTTTAGGCATTGTACAATATTGTCATATTGCAGCGAGCTGTTTAGACAAGTTTTTTTTTTTAAGAACGAAGATTGGTGGTGTATTGTGCCTAGACAAGATGATTCTGTACCAACAATGACTACAAAAATAAGAACAATAAAACTTACTGAACGAGGAATATAATTTTAGTTTCTGAACATCACTGAAACCTTATGATGAGAATTAAAAGTGTCTGTCAGTTGAGAAACCGCAATTACGTTGCGCGGACGAGACAATACTGAGATTTGAGACATTAATTCTCGCTAAAGTGGAGCAACCAGATACCCAGTAAATGTTATGTGAGTATTTACATTGGTCTAAAAACAAGTACCTAGAATTACAGATACAAAACATATTTATGGTTCACGGTAATAAATGATAAATCTTGAAAGTTCACACCGTTGTATGTCTATTCAGTCGTCTGTAACAAATCACATTACATGTGCATTCCTATGACTCACTTGTGTGATGCGTTGAAAGTTGTGACAGTCGTAGCAGCTTTGTCAGAAGCAGTGTTGCAGAATCACACGCAACATAGTGATGAATAAAATGATTTTTTTTTTGTCGTTTCAAGTACACAATGATAGTGATTATTACGTTTTCTCTGCGTCTCGTGATGCACGTTTTACAGAATTATAGTCACACAAAAACATTCTCACACTAAAGCTTAAAATGCTCTTCTTGTGTACCATGGAAGAGTATTATGCTAGACGACACCTTAGATCGTCTTTCCACTTTACAGAACAAGAAGCTCATGAAATTTCACTTCTGCCTGTGTGTTGCGGTGTTATGTTTCTAAGTGAGACACATCATAAATAAATAAATGACATAAAATTTAAACCTGCTGTCTAAAACATACTTTTGTATATTTAAGACGGAGCGGGAAAATCCGTGGGGAAATTTCGCAATTTTGTGCCTTGAGCCGTTCGAATTATTAAAAACCAAGATTTTTATTTTAACGTTTTCGCAAAAGTACCTCTTTCTTATATTAGCGTAGTATTTAAAAAAATAGTGCAATATTCCTGATTAATGTCACAAAATAATACAGATAACATTCCAAATAAGGCATACCCTATAAATTAAAGGCGTGTCAATTTTTGCAAAAGCACACGGTAGCAACCATATTAGGATGACAGGAATAACAATTTGTGCCAGCATTTTCGTTTGCCTGTACATCTGTTCTCTTTTCACTGCGGAAGTTATGTTAGCCTCCAGTCTGTCTAACGGTTGCTGTGGTCGCTAGCTTCGTGGAAAGATAGACGTAAGAAATTGCTCACTCACCGCTGCGGTTCATTGACTTCCACAAGGAAACTAAAAAAGCAGACGAAGTGACAGGGTTTCTTTTTTAATTAATTGAAATAATTACTATTACATAATATATTTTTTTTTATATACTTAAGAGATAGCCGGAAATAGTCAAATAAAGAGTTCTGTGAGCAAAACTAACAAATATTATCTTCCCATCACATTAATATAATAGTGACTAATAAAATTATTTTTAAAACACATAAAAATGATAGCTTCCTGACTCCTTTCTTTCGTTACCATACGATGATTCCAGTAGCGAAATATATGTTCACTTTGTAATATGCATGCATGTATCAAGGGGTCCAAAACGTTTGGAGGGTAAGTCCAAGCTGTATCTGTGCATGGAATATATATCATTGCGCTTAAAATTATAGTAATTTGACATGAAAATCGAATTTACATTATTGCTACAGAAAGTATCTAATTAACCTTTACCTCATTCATTTAGTTGAAATATTCTTTTTTCCGTCCTTTAATCTTAGGGTGTAATTTGTCACCGAAAGATGTAGGGAGAAAATTAATGCCAAAGCATACCCGCACCTAGTATTGGAGTACTGGAAGTTAATACACTGTTCTCCTCCCTATAAGAAAACGAGCAGGTGAGGTAACAAGGAAGACACGAGATGACAGCGAATTTCCCTTTTCCCCCTACAAATAACGCTCTGATCTTACTACATGTGTTTGTTAAATGCCCAGATGGGGCATAACTAATGTTTTTAGTATACTTTCCAACAGAAGGTGGGAAGTTGCGAGATGCTGACATAGGAATACCCTATTAAAAAAACAAAAAAACACATTTGCCAGAACCGTGCAGATGCAATGAACGGGAGAATTTTCGTGAAACACCAAACTAACAGTCTGGACCCCAGCGCAGGACTAATGCTGAATTCGCAACCTGAATTTATTCTCATGCCATGTTGTCGGCATTATCATCTTCAGAGGGATTACAAATCTTTTGAAAGTTGATTAAGGTGGTTAGGACAAAAGTGAGACAGATCGAATACTTGTGTTATGCCTATGCAAAACTATTAGTATCATAGAAAAACACCATCAGTACATAAAATGCATATCAACAGTCGTTTCTGCATTCATTGTTCCAAGAAGTCTAGTCTCAGTGGTAGAGCGTTGGCATGAATTTTTTTAATTGAATTTTAATTGTGGCTTTTAGGCATCTAAGGGTCAGGCTGAGATTGGGGAGGGAAAGGATTCTGGAAGGTGTCGGCCGGAGTCTACGTTGAAGATGCCATCCCGACATTTGCCTGGTGTGACTGAGGCCCGACCCTTAGATGTCTAAAGGCCATAAATAAAAATTCAAATTCAATTCCAAGAAATCTGGTGTTAGCAGAAACTCAGGAAACCAGAACATAAACACGATAAGTATTTCCGAGAACGACATTCAAGAAGGCCTTCAACAACTTTAAAAACTCTTGAAATTTTTGTTGACATCTGATAGTTTTGAAACTGTCACGGAAACCTCGAGGAATTCTACAACTAATGTGATCATTCCTGCCTGTCAAGGCTCCGGATCTTTCTCATGGCGCGTCAAAATTGTATCGATGTTGTTGTTGATGACGGCACTGAACCAGAAGATTAAGGTATTTTTCCATCTTAAGTAGACTTATTAGGGTATAAAATCACAACTCAAATGAAATTATGAATTGAAGAATATTTTCCCGAATATTGCTGACCCAGCATCAACTGAAGGATCATTTTGGTGGCTACACGTCACATGACTGGATGATTGTGAGTTTCCTTTCATTGAAACTTTACGATCATATTTAAATAATCCAGGTATGACTATTTTCAACTTTGTTTAGACCGCTATAGTTATAGGAGTTTTTATGCTATTGAATCATTCTGGACTGGAAGATTAATTTAATCAAGGTCGGATTTAGAGCAGTGCCTCTGCATGAAGCACAAAACTGAGATAAGGGGAGAATGAACCGAAGAAATATTTTCTGATTTTTAATCATTTCCGTTTCAAATTCAATCAATGGCTGATGACCGACTGATTTAACTGGCTATTTCTTCAAATAGAAAATGATATGCCATTCAGAAAGGATGATGAGCGTAAGATAATAAACCCACAGAGCACCATGGAAGAACAACAATAACTTTGGCTTATTTCGTAATAGCAACCATCACGTAGCCAGTCTGCATCATTTGACAAGTTCGTTCGTTGACAAGAGTCCACGCCAGACACCAAGATGACTCTCAAGCTGATTTTAAATAGCTTTATGTGTATGTTTTAGGTTTCTAAAAAAGCGTTTGAATGATAAATACTAAATCAAGGAAATATGTCAGAAAAACACGTGACTGAATATGTTAAAAAAATATTAGGATGGGTCTACAATATATTCAGATCGTAAGTAGTACTGTAGTCCCAGAATTTTCACTATGTCCCACACTATGTTTCCATCAAATTTAATTCATGTTTCCATTAAATATAGGAATGAAATAATTTAATTTAAAAAAACGCAAAATGCTTTGGTTATACATCAAAGCTCTCCTACAACGTAATGAGGTGTAGGAGAGGTTTTTACTTCAGAAGCGAACTCGCCATTTCTCACTTCCTAGACGTTAAGTTTAACGAAAATTCCATTATGCTTTCAAAGTGAAGCCCAATCCTATATATTCCAGTGAGGCAATAACAATGAAACTATATGCATAATTTGTTGCATTGAGGGAAGGAAAAACAAAAAGTTTGTTTAGACTTGCACACAACTACGAACCATCTATTGATGTATCAGTTAATAATCAGGCAATGGCATACGCAGGATTTTTTCGGGGTGCGGGCTGGCAGGTGGATCGTACATGGCTGCTGCATTCTAGAGGTAGCAGGAGGTACACAGTAAAATATTTCGCATATTTCGAACTTTTCACTATATTAAAATTGTATCTAAGGGCTATAGTAGCGCCATCTGATGAGCGAATAGTGAAGTAGATCGCACGTGCCATAACTGAGTCATAGAGCTGATTGTGCAGCAGAGTGTAGGAGAACGGTCTACTCCACTTTCGGTAGTGTGGCTCGTGTTTGATCATGGCAGTGTCGGAGGACCACATACGGCATGTCATTCTGTATGAATTTCGCCAGGGACATCCAGCCAGCGTAGCGGTACGAAACACCAATGCCTTCAGAGTGCTGTGGAAATGCGAAAGTGCCGGAGGTCGTTCAAGAGGTTTCGGTCTGGGGACACCAGCCTCACCGCGAAGTCACCAGAAGGGAGACCTGTGCAGCTGAACAACGATTCCCTGCGAGCAGCAGTGGACGCAAATCCAATGCAAACTGTTGAAGAATTGGCCAGCGAAATCCATGTCACACATTCGACCGTTCATCGTCATCTGCAGGACCTTGGGTACGTGTCGAAACTCGAAAAATGGTTACCCCATGCGTTAACGCTTTAACAGTTGACATATGCAGTTCTCGTCATAAATATGACATTTCTGAACAGAATGGTGACGGGACGAAAAGTGGTTCCTCTACCATAACATTACATGCAAACGGCAGTGGGCACCTAAAGTGTAGGATACAGGAACTGTGCCGAAACAGGATCTCCACCTCTGCAAAGTGATGTTGAGTGTTTGGTGGAATATCCGTGAGATAATCCACTTTGAGCTCTTGCCACGTAACCAACCATCAATGCAGATGTCTGCTGTCAGCAGCTTGAACCCCTACGGACTACATTGTTGAAGAAACGTCCTGCTCTGTTTAATCGTAAGGGTATTCTCATCCACGATGATAACGCGCGCCCACACACGGGAAGAAGAACCTGTGCTAAGATCGAGGAATGTGGCTGGGAGAAATTCCCCCACCCGGAGTTTTTACCAGATCTTGCACCAACAGACTACTGTCTTTTTCGCAGCTTGCAAAAAAAAGCACCTTTCCGAGAAAACACTGCAAAATGAGTATGGCGTGCGACGAACAGTGACCCAGTTCTTTGTCTCCAAAACCGTTGTATTCTTTCAGCGGTGGATTCAACTGGTTTACATGTGGCAGAGTGTTATGGAGTACGATGGTGACTGCTTTCCAGACTAACGGTAGTGTTTCAGGTAAGTTATCGTTCTTTTCCTCACGGTGAGAAAATGCGACATTACTTATGGGATAAGCTGATAACAAAATGGTCTATGGCTTGATCGTTGGTGATTTCTATAGATAAGTCTCCATGATTAAATAGTAAATCAAGTCCATTCAGTCTGTTTTCACTTATTGTGTCCATAACTTTCACTCTCCTACGAAGACTTCATCGTAAAAACTAGTGGTCTCTGGAGAACTGGAATTCTGGTCGAACTCTTCAAATGAAACGTCACAGTTGGCTGCAATTAGGTACTCTGGAGACCAACTGTTATTGGTACTGATATTTCGACATTTATATGAGCCGCAATTTCCAGGGAAGCTTCGAACAATTCGCGGAACTCAGGATTAGCATTTTCCCTTAAATGTTGTACAAGTTTTCTAGTCATATTTACTTGTTCTACTATATAAACAAACTCCCTCGACGGGCGAGTAGTTCCTGTCTAATCGTTAGCCCAGTTAGTGCTTTTTACCTATCGGTCCTGGTCGTACCTGGCCTCAATAAAACGATCCTCATTTACTTACATTGTCCGGATGAGAGTAATTCACTCTGCGATCTAGAGATAGTAAACCATATTTAATTTCATTTATATGAAATTGAAGAATGGACTTGAACTCATTAAAACCTCTTATTTTCCTGTGTTGCCTTCCTTTTTTTCTCTGTTTTACAAAGTTATCTTTCCACCTTGAAAATTAAATTCCCTGGGGCCCCCCTGCGTACGCCACTGTAATCAGGTACAATTATATGTAGGATTCACTTGCTCATTCCGTTATGAGGCCTATTCTATACATCGATAAGTCAAATTTCTATCTTGCTTTTGAAAACAGAAGTCAGATCTCATATTATTCAAACCTGCACCAAGCTAAAAAAAAAGCTCTACTTGAATTGACTGTACAATACATGCATATTTCTATAAAATTGTTATTGTAGTCAACAGATTGCGATGCAATGCTGATGCGCATCCGAAGCTGAAATCAGGTCATTTTCGGTGACCCGGTCCGAAACTTGATCCGATGACCCTGGAAAATATAATTAACTGAGAATTTCGACGTCGTATTTTTCGTGTTCTGGGGATAACATCACCGGTCCTTGTTACTTCGTTAAAAAAAAAAACTGTTCAAACACAAGGAAATAATTAAAACTTTGCTTTGTCCTCTGGGCTAGCGGGTCTAAATCGGGTCACCGGATTAGACCGGGTCCGAAGACTAGACCCGGCGACCCGTTTCAGCTCTGCACGCATTATGTTATACCCTCTTCCCTTTCTCAACATTTTGTTCCCGATCAAGTGGAACCAAAATATTTGGCTAATAATCTCATCGGAGTAATTAGGAAATAAATAAACGAAACAGACGCAGATGGTAAGTACGCTAATGTGTAATCAGAGGGTATACGGCTTATACCTCCATATACCCTCGACTACAGCCCATATACCTCCATATACCCCAACATTACCACTTTCAATGCCAATTTGCTATTAATGCTGAGAGGTATTAATCACTGTACCTGCTGCGACAGACTAGAAGAAAGATATTGAATTTAGAAATCGTTCCTGCTCACGTAAAGAATGCAATGAAGATAATGTATAATTCCGTGATAAAATATTACCTGATTACTCTCATATAGGGTAGTAAATCATGTTGGTAAAAGTTTATATACATATATATATATATATATATATATATATATACACCTTTCATAGAGTAAGTACCATCCCATATTGACATGGCTAGAAATAGCGGTTTTTTTTTGTAAGAAAAAAATACGAAAAATGTTAATGAGTCCTGTTATTCTTTCTACGTAGGTGAGGACTATACAATCCTGGCGCCAAGGAACAACACCCTTCCTGAACGCTTGTTGGACCAACCACACGTGGTGAGGAACTTGGTGTTAGACCACATTGTTTTAGGACAAAAGGTGAATCTTGATGATGTTCCCGATGGATACAATTTCAGCACAATGGGTGGGAAGACAGTTACCATTTATAAAGATAACGGTAAGCAGTTGTTTCGGTGCTTTCAAAATTTGCATAATAATGTCATTTTGTATATCATATTTAAACGTATTCTTGTATAGTGTATTTGCATGCGTGGTCCAGAAACAACTCATCATCACACTAAAGCTTTCTTAATTCTCGCAATAAATATGATAACAGTATTACAACTTTTCCGTTTTCTAGTTGATACTTTGTACAGAAAGATCAAGCCGCGTTTCTACATGTGTATTAATTGCTCAACTCGTCAGTAGCATTTAAGGTTAATGTAAAGCAACGATCTCCAACAAAAGATGGCAGCACTATCTTCGTATATACCTAATGTATTTTTTTATCGTTGCACGAAATTTCATTGCTGCTCCTACAAATTCAAGCCTAGAGAGTTCAAACTTTCAGGGAAGGAAGTTCATAACCAATTCAAGAGTTCGATCAATGCAATTTTTTTTATTTTCGCTTTTCTTCATTGTTGATACCTATAACAATGAAGCTCTTTCAACAATGAACAAAGAAGAAAATTAAAAATCGACATCGATCGAACTCTTGAACTGGTTATTGTTAAGTAGTTTAATTGAGTAATATGAATGATATGTACTTTAGTATGACAATGGATACGATTGTTTATGTTTTAACAAGAATGCTTGGAGTTGATATGGCAATTACTTTGGATCTCGATTTGGTTCTTATAATGACTACATACTAGATTCACTTTAAGACAACTTATATGAATACTAATAAAGATTGTGGAATACGAACATTGGATATTACTACTATAACTTTGTTTATACTATTAGTTCTGAACCTTCCTTCCCTGACAGTTAGAACTCTCTAGGCTTGAATTTGTAGGAACGGCATTAAATTTTGTCCGATAAAAATACATTAGGCATATACGGAGATAGTGCTGCAATCTTTTGTTGGAGATCGTTGCTTTACATTAACCTTAATATAGACTGAATTAAAAGTAGTGATACTCCGCAGAAAGTAAAAGTTTATTACGTGTACAAGAATGCATATGGACTTTTAGATCGAATTACACGAAATTTAGACCAGTCACATCTCTTTCTCTGCTGCACAAAAATGTATTTAAAATGTACTTGGATAGCATCTTAGCCCGGAATGCATTCAATGAATATAGCTTAAAGTTCGTGTTTTTTCACCACACGCACTAATACTGTACATGTTGTAGGCCAACTGAACCTTTTCTACTGTTCTTCATTAAGAAATGATGTACCAGTACCATAAAAAATGCAAGACATCTTTGATACCATTCTCATTACATTCACACTGCAACTAAATAATACAGCACGTTCAGAATATAGGCTATTTGGTCCATATTTTCAAGAGCAGTTACTATCATGAATACATTCGTTTACAGTTTTACTCAACGGCACGTGAGAGCGGTTGAAAACTCTTCCTGCCTCTCGAGTGCTCACTGCCTCTAGTGTTGGGCAATACAAAACATCTACCTAGGAACATTTCGTATGTAGTACCTAATACCTGTAACTAGACATCGTTTACTATCCACTTTTGAAACATCCAAGTATATGGTATCCACTTTTGAAACATATTTCAAGGTACAATACAGCTTTGGATTCATCTGCTTCTGCTGAACTGTTTATTACTGGAGTTCTTGACACCTCGACTAATCGAAATAGACTAACAGTTTATTCGACACATTTGACAACATGTTTTTTTTTTCTAATTCTCTTACGGGTAAACTACTACTTATGGGTCACAAGTGCTTCACACACACATTAATTACTTTTAGTAGACATGTACATTAGTAACAAATACGACTGAACCAATGAAGTCATGACATATGTATGTAATCATTGCAATATATATTGTATTAAGAAACAAATGCACACCGTTCATGCGCAGTATCCGCTTTCGAACTTATCAACAAGATGTGTACAAGTTATTTATATGAATTAATTATTCGATTAGAATTTATATACCGTACTTGCTTTCCCTTGCATTTTGTTTTCACTCTTGTATCTGCTTAGTATATATTTATTATATTAAGATCTTACTTAAATTTATTCTTTAAAGATGTTTCCGTAGTATTTTATATCACCCTTTCTTAATTCATAGTTTTTGGAATATAATTATTGTTGTATTATTATGGTAATTATATAGGAGCAATATTCTACTTAGCTCAACAAATCCATTTTTCTTCATGTCTAGGAATAACTAGATCAAATACATAAAACAATACCTTATTTATACCTGCATATGTACAGCTGTGGACAAAAGTATTGTCGCATGTCTTTAAACAATATTTCCCAAATTTGCGAAGATGTTCCTCCTGTGTGTGACACATCTACTAACAAAAATTAATAGTTCCCATTGCGTTACAAAAATATCACTCTCCGAGATAAAACGAAGGAACTATAAAACTTGCTAGATATTTGGACTTAGAATTTTTTGTCGATAAAAAAATACATTTTTGCAAATATCGTCCTCACTTAGCTGCATATAAGAACAATATTTTCCTCAAAATATGTCATGTGATTATGCATGTGTCTGTACATCAGAAAATTTATACGTTTATATATATATATATATATATATATATATTTTTTTTACATAAGTCTGTTAAAGATATGTGACAACACTTTTGTTCATAGTTGTACCTAGGTACACTAACTAGCTGATACTCAAGTACAACTTAAGGCCAGTACCTAATACCTGTACCTAGGTACAAACAAAATACCTCCTACATAATTTATAGACTAACCTAAGGATCAATGTATTGTGATAAGAGATAAAATGAAATAACGTCTGATGAGACTGGTTCACTTGAGAAAGCAATGAATGGATTGCGAATACAACGTTTGTTAGAAACAAAAAAACCATAATAGCATTAAGGAATTCGTTCCCAGTCCTTTCACATATATTCTGACTTAAGCATTTTCAGATTGTTTTCAACTGCAACTCAAATTTCGTTAAAAACGTGAACGCTCTAAGCAGACAACTCAAGGTGTATGATCACTTACGTCACAGTGAATCAGAAATGTTCTCGATTTTCGTCACGTAACAGCGAGTTAAAAATAAATTCAGAAAGACAGATCTTAAAAAAGTAGATTTGGAAGACTGATATTACAAAATATCAGCTGTTGAACAAAATTATAGACGCTGTATTTTTGGTCGAAGTTAAAATGCCCCTTTCCTTGCTTCTTGATATTGCTTACAACATGTTCTAAACTTGTTTCTCATTTCTAATTTACAGATACAATATTTGCTAATGAAGCTAAAGTACTGACACCTGGCGTGAATGTCACAGAACATGGAGTTCTAGCTGTTCTGGACAATTACCTGTTCCCTGAAGATCTGGAAGGCTCGCCAGCAACACGTACCAACTCATTGCCAGAAGAGAGTTCGAGACTTCAGAGTGCACCAACAGAACTATCCGCAACAGAAACGGAAACAGATAACAGCGAAGACGAAGATATTAACATTTCAGATGATATTGAAAATTTGACAATTATATCTGGAGCAGATCCTGTGTTGCCCCTTGCAAACACCCATAACGAAACAAATGAATCGGGTATTCTTGGGCACAATGAGAACTCGACTTTCTTAGAAAATGTCCGCGATGTACTGAATTTACTTCGAAGTGGTGTTAACAACTTTAACAGGCATCTAGGCAAATCCAATGTGTCTGAATATCTAAAAGAAGGTGAGTTTTGTTGATTAGACTAGTTAATGTTAGCTGTCGTGACTGTCCGATTTGAAGTGTTTTATCCTAAATACTGTACTTCTGTTTTCAATTTGCTTTATCACATTCAATCCTTGAGTTAAAATTTATCATCACCTGCCTTGCATTGCAACATTTGTAACAAGTAAGCAAATACCTTGTGTTCTTTCTTATTTCGCTATACCTATCTGAAAATAGATTCTCAGCGAATTTTAAAAGGCCTCTGTACTCACGCCTCTCTTAAAACATACTTAAAAATAGCGAACAAATAACAATATTTTGAAAAGCGACTCCAATAATACTTAAGAATATCTAACGGGTGAAGTAACGCACAGTCTTGTGTTTATTTTGGATGAGAGGTATAAACACCTCAGTTACGCCGTCATACTTTAAAGGATTTCAATTTTCTCGCCTAAATGAAGCAAGTTCAAAACTCTTGAAGTAGTTCAATTGGTGGGTGTTAATGAGTATTATCGGGGTCGCTTTATAAAAAATTTCAGTATTGTTCATCATTTTCTCCGTATTTTAACAAGTTTTAAATAATGGAAATGTACCTTCCAGGCTCACTTTCTTTACCATTGCTTCTTGTATTTAATTCAACTTGCATCTATTCGAGTTGTCATGATGCAAGAATTGCAACTCATGATATTAGATGCAAGCATTTAATATACTTTTGAAACATTAGTAAATAGCATTATAATGACCAGTGAACAAGTTAAGTTGTATTATATTCTAACTAGAGCAAAAGCAAGTTAAAAATACTTACAAGTGGTCATTTAGAAACTATTTTATACAACAGTAATATTTTTCTACGAGTAACCTTTGTAACTGTGACCAGTGGATCATTTGGTCCTGTATTATTTCTCAAGTTCACGGTAAACCGCGCTAATGTGAGTAGATCACTTAATCTTCCTTTTCTTCTTTAAATTTATCTGCTGATCCCTAAATCATATTTTAAAATTTTCAGGTGAAGAATACACCGTCTTCGTGCCTACTGACGATGCATTCCAAAGATGGCATCCCATTGACTGGGGTTTCTATCCATTTGCCGTTGATGAATTTGCAAACAGTGTAATCATTAACCATTTTGTTCGTGGGAATATCAAACAAGACGCCATTAAAAATGGTCAACGGTCAAAAACTGTTGGTGGCAGGGAAGTTATTTTTGGAGTGAAACGTAAGTAATAATAGTAATAAAAAATATATAAAAAAACCTCTGTATATATATATCAAATAGTTTTCAGTTTATCAGCTTCAGTAATGGTATTGCACCGTTGTTACTTGAGTCAACGTGAAACATACTTGTTGGGCTACAAGATTCATCAATGAGATGTTGCGGGCACTATTGGCAATATCGTAGCATTTGGACAGTAAATTATAGAAAGCGACAAATTGTACGCTTCACAGCACTGCTTTCTATTAGACTATCAAAATTACCCCCAAGAAATTAAAATGTTATGTAATCAAAATGTAAATAATTGTTTAAGCAACGAGATACATCAATTTTCTTTATCTTGTAACTACTTACAATTAAGATAATGATTATTCCTTTGCGCATTAGGAATTGCGTAATGATGTACTACCAAGCATGAAGTTGCGTAAATTTATTTGCCTTAGTATCAACTGCATGACTCTCTGGAACAAGTTTCCAGTGAATAACACTTTGCAAATTTCTTATGTTTAAAACAGTTCCTTTTGAACTGCTGCTAGCTGACCAGCTTGTATCCACTGCTTACTGACATATGAGTTTCGTTAAAATATTCACTAAACGTCTCCAAAACCGACGGATTACTATGGGGTATCAGATAAACCCTCCTGCTGCTATGCTAAAGCGAGTGAAGATGACATGTCTTGGTGGTCGAGAAAGATCCAGATCATTTGACAAGCGACGGTTACTAGTGGCTGACTCTTACTAACAGTTTGGCACAGTTACTTATAGTTGGTCTTCCCGAATGGACTTGGTCCTAAAGAGCTTGTCCTCTATCCTCTAATGTGAAACGTCTGTACTAGGTAATAGCAGTTGTTGCTTACCATACCCTGCTCCTCCGCTGCACAAATTTCGGCAGCTCTTTCTGTTTCTTCCTTCCTTTGACACTCCACTTCCCTTGACGATGCGTGAATTGTATTAAGCTAAAATACTGGAGTATACTAGTTGCTAACACGAAGACCTTGTAGGTTTATGGGGAATTTTAACTGTGAAACAAAGCAAGTGTTACATATCAAGTGCGAGTGGTGTAATTAATAATTCCTATACCTTAGGGTTGTGACATGTTTAGTAGCTTTAATTTTCTGTAAAGTTTATGGGGGACATTATTGTTATATCAAACGAAAATTCTTGACGAAAGCTATCGATTGAGGTAATTAGTTGAAATTCTCTTGGGTGTTGGGAAAACAGGCGTTGAAAATTCCTTACCAAGAAGAACACATCCGATTATATTAAAAGTTAGTAAACAAAGACGGATTCATCTAATAACAACTGGTAACGTTTTGGTGGTAAAAGCAAGCAAGGATTTCTCAAAATAATGCGTGACCGTATGTTGTGAGCCCACCTTAAGTCCTGGATGGAGCATTTTTACTGCTCCCAAGTGTAGTACACTTCGGGATGGCCGAGAGGTTAGAGCGCTCGCTTTCCGTGCGCGTGATCACTACTTCAAATCACGCCGGGGTCAATTAAACAGTGGTTCGGAGCACCCTTTACCAAAAACTGTAGGTGTCGTCCTTAGCTCACCAGCTCGTTTAGGACGTTAATTAAAATTCATTCACCTCCGGAAGCGTAGTAATTATTGATTTTCCTAACACCCAAGGGAATAGCTAACTACTTACACCAACTGATAGCTTTCAAGAATTTTCATTTGATATAACAATCATGCCACAAATCCCCATAATGTTTATGAAATTTACAGAAAATTAAAAGCTACTAAACACAAAGTTATATTTCCTTTTACAATAACGTGGGACAAGAGATGGGGAAAATAGTAGTAATAGGCTTATTTCAAGCTACCATTTCGACATTCGTCTGATGGACTGAGGGAAAACCAGGAAACAAAAAACTGTTAGAATTGCCAGACCTTTCCGACTATGAGGTTCAGCACGCTTCCGTTGATCCCACTGATAAGGGTTACGTTGCTACAAATACTTTTTTTCTCATACTAACATTTCTTGCATGTGTTTATTTTACTATTTCGAATGTAAATTAACCTATAATTTGTACACTTTTGTGTTGTCCACGGAGGCTGTATAATCAAGTTACATTAGTTACTTTGTTTTCGCCTCCAACTCATGCATTTATATATATATATTATTATTATTATTATACGTTTTGATCTACTTTTAAGACTGACTTATGTAATTTTGATAAAGTGGGAAAGAAAGGTAGAAATGTTACTACAGAAGTCAAGGTGATGTGAAATATAAGTCGGACTATTTAGAGGGATTTGCTATATCACATCAAAAATTCTCTGCTAAATATAGATAGGAGCAATTTAAATAAAATATGGTTTCCTTTCTTTGATGCTTTATTGGAACACAAAAATAGAAGAGGCACAATCACAGCATGCTAGTAGCTTACTAATTTCAAAATGGACACCTTCTAATTTTCGTATCTGGTCACACTGCATAAATATGGTTTAAATTTTATATCACCTTGTTGACTTCTGTTCATATATCTCCTTCCATCTTCTTTCTTACATTCACGTATCAGATTCAGATTTTCTGAAGAAGCTCTTAAAGAGTAGCTCGAAACGTATAATAATGTAAAAATATTACACGGTTTGGATGCGGAAACACGTAAATAACGACTCGAACGAAACCAACTTAATTTGAAAAAGCAGTGATATATAAAGTAGACCAGTCATCTTAAACCATTACGAGCCACCATTCTTGGTATGATCGTGATTGTCACGAAAAAACAATTAGAATGAAAGACTATTGAGTGTTTATAATATTTCCTTTTGTACAAAGCAAATCTGTTTAAATTATATTAATTTATCTCTTGCAGCATTGACAATTAATGGCGTTTCTATAGTCAAAGGAGATACGTCAGTAGTCCATGGAAATATAATGTTCGTCAATCAAGTACTTTTCGTCACACACAAGATTGTACATCGTCTCAATCAGTTGCACAAGGACAAAGAAACAGCACCTCTGTTAACATATCCATGGTTCCAGTCACAATTCTTATCCCACACTTATTGGGACTTGGAGGCCAAACCTCAATTCTCTTACGTCGCTCACCTCATGAATGCAACGGATGTGCCCTTATACATTGGGTCAGCAGGTAGGTAATCAAAATACAATAGGCTTAGTAAACTCGTTCTCTCTGTTTTTAAAACACGTTTCCAGTCTACTGTATTTAACACTTCGAAAGTTAGTTGTAATTGATCTATAAACATTTTCACCCCTGTATACATTTACACTACAGTAAGGGACGTACACACTGTGTAGGACGGAAGACCCCAGATCCGTCCCGAAATTCCTTTGCTGAAATTCTTAGGCGTACTTAATAATTTTATCAACATTTCATGTACAGCCATTCCTACAAAAACAGTCTGCATATACGTTTGACTACGGAAGATTCATGTTTACAAGAAATTCAATTAGTTTTGGTAGACAAGTTCTAATGCTATAAAGAATCCTTCAAATTGAAGCCGAAATTAATTATCATGGGTAATAAATTCGTTACATGATAAAACTTTCCTCAGTTGCAATAGCACTGTCTGACGTCACCCTTGTTTATTTGCATGACTGCGCCTAGCAACGCTCCATATAGGCAATAATAAAATACAACAGAGTATCAAGTCAATTATTAACGCAACACATTAAAAATAACAACAGTACTATTTAAAGCACCATTACATGTCCACTTTAAATATGCATCTTTTCTTTATATAAACTCTTGATTCTTCTGTATTCTTTCCTTATGTGGGCAGATTTACAGGACTAATATTCTTGACTCCAACGGCAACCTGTAGCATAAGAAACACAAGTCTTCCTTCATTAGGGCTTTCTGCTCATAGAATAAATAACAATTTTACTTTTCTTCCTTTCTTGAAGCTTCAATATCTTTGCTTGAATTTGTCCTATTATATAGCTTCCGTGATATTCTAGATTGTAGGACCCTTTCATGTTGTTAAATAGAAAACAATCTTGACCCGAAGCAAAATTTAATAACTTACCCGCCCAATCACTTAAATTCTTGACTTTTTCTTGATTTTTCTTAACAGGTAGATACCCTGTACACGCAATTGCAGTAACAATGATAATTTTGGATGTGTAAACGAAAATAAAATCATTATTGTAATTTCTACATGCAATATCTTGAGAATAACACAGCGCGTACGAGTTGCAGTAATGATAAATAGTCGTTCAGGATCAACATGTTTTTACGAAGATCTCTTGTATATTATTTGTATGTTCTCAAAATGACACAAGAACATGTTATTTCATAATTATTTTGATGAAAGTTACGATAAATGAATTAATATTAACAAATATTTTTCATGTTTACAGGTTACACGTTTTTCGTTCCAACCAATGCAGCTTTCGAAAAGATCTCATTAGGAGGTTTAATGAATGAATTGGTGAGAAGTGGAAAAGGCTTAGAAATTCTTCTCAACCACTTTGTCAAGGGAAGATTCTATGAAAATGAGTTGGTTCACGGAAAGCAATTACACACTGTTGGAAACAAAACAATCACTATTAGTCGAGAAGATGGTAACTATATTTAATTTCATTTAAATATTCTTTAATTAGGTATTGAATTGTTGACAATTAAATAGTATTTTCTTACACGTTTCGAGTTTGCTATTCATCCATCTTCACAATTAAACCGCCAAGCAACACCAATAGGAAAGAGCTGACCGAAGTGGTCGTGTAATGTTAGGCCAGCGTCTCCAAGATCGTGCGTTCGAATTCCGCCTGGAGCACGGATGTTTGTGGATTTTAACACGCATTGCACTCATATAATCGTGACGAGCCGAAGTCAAAAAGTTATTAAAATTGCCCACACAAAATAAAGTTCACGATTCCATGGTGGTGGGAAAGAAACCATTGTGAAGACCGAGACGTCGCTGGGAGGGATCTTCGTGAAGTAGGTGTTTGTGATGAAAAAAGGCTTGATGTTGGCCAGGATATAATCCTATGCCGAACGTGTTACTGCGGCGATGAACTTGCGAGTCTCGTAAGCCGTAGTGATATCGTACTGCTTTGTCCGTTCGTCCGAAGAATTGAGTTGGGGCATGACGTGTGGACAACAGCGGCACGAATTTGATATTATCAAGTTGGCATGCTGCACAAACTCGTTCAGCTCTATGCTACAAAAGGTAATCGAAGGGCGTGCTAAAGCTAGAGTCTAATTTCTAAGGTTACACGATCAGAAAGGACTTGCATTTGGGGGCATGACAAAGGTTAACTACGTTAAATCCTCGCCACATGCGAAATCGTGATGTACATTTGATTAAACCTCTCCACATAATTTAAATCCGAGAGAATACATTTGAAAGAACGCATTTCCGCTTACCAAGAACGATTGATAGAAAACTGAGTCTTTGAGAAGATGCACGAAAGTCTGAGAGAAATCACACGCACTGCACAAACTGAATGTTCAGCTTTCAAACGGGAGAGAGTTCTTAACTGCAGCAGTTCTCTTCGGCCATGGAGTAGCTGTTCGGTTTTCACACTGTCAACTACATGAAAACGAAGTCAAAAGTCGAACACTGATGTAACACAAACTGGGTGTTGAGAGTCTTTCTATTGGGATGAGTCTGAAGGGGGCAGAATGAGCCTCTGTATTTCTGGGTCTATTCTGATGTCTTCTGATCCAGATCGTTTCCAAACTTAGGGTTTTATACGATTTTGGAAAATCCGTTGGTGTTTGTTCTCATGGCGCTTAAGTTCAGCTGCTGCGTTCATTATTTTCACCTTGACCGAATCGGACCAGTCTGGGTCAAAATTGATCCTTGATCGTCTGGAGGTTCCAATTTCTGTGCATGTAAGCATTCTCATATTTCATTGAGTGATTGGGAATCTTCACATTTCGCGGGTTGCACGGTTCTAGCTGTCATTAAAAACTGCACGTGTCCGGCCTTGGTGGTGGAATCTACCTGATCGATGGAATCGATGATCGGAATTGTTCCACATGAATTATGGGATTCAGATTTCTGCGTAAGTCAGCTGTCTCCTATTTCGTTGCGATCGGTGGGAAATCTCTTGGTTTTTCTTGTTGTTATTGAAATTCTTGGGATCAGTCCTTGGTTAATGGAATGTGCATGATCATGGAAATTGATATCAGCGTTGTTTCTCAGCCGAGTCAATATCAGATATTAGATTTCATTGACTAATGATTTTGTGTCTATAAGAAGGTATAATCGTTTCTGTTACCATGGTTTACCTGTTGCTACGTAAATGGCGACTTTGAATTTGCTTCACAACTAAACTTTGGCAAACTAATTTAATACCAATAATAATAATAATAATTAATATATAAATGCTGGACAAAATTATGGATTCGTTAATCAATCAGTGTTGAATTTTGCGAGTGAAAACACTGATTTATTACAATAAAGTAAGTAAGTAATAGGAAAGGACTTTCTTTTCCTGGTTTAACCCTCCCAAGCTGACTGGGCTATATTTTGTACTCCAACTTTCTATTTTAGTATTACTTAATCAAAGCCAGCCGTTTTTTTTCTAGTTGAATGCTTTGATCTATTCTCAATACCAAACACGATATTTTTTTCTGAGGGGTAATAATAATAATAAAAGGGTTCCCGCTGGGGTTCGAATTGTAATCCACTAAGCTTCCATCGCGTAATGTAATTTGCTGCTTACAGTGTAATTAATGACTATGTCTTGTATACAAATGTGAAAGATGTTACCGAGTATAGATTTCTCAATTCTACAGTTCCTATGTTTCCTTATGGTGGTTTGTCATTTATTATTACGTAAATTTATGGAGTAAAAAATGTACATGGTTGAACTATCCAACATAAAAAATGTTCTTCACAAATTAAACACGCATATTCTCAAAAAACGAAACATAAAACTCTACCTATAACCAGAGACTAAATACATGTTTCGGAAATAGAAAATAATATAAAACCCATGTCTGCTAAACGAAGTACAAAATGTACCCCGTTCAGTTTCCAAGAGTTAACTACGATTTGACCAACGCAAGCAGAGTATAATTTTTATCCGCTTTAACTATCTCCTGAGAATGAGTTCATGGGCGCTTTGAAACGTCGAGATAATCTCAGTGGAAGAAGATAAAAAAAATGGAAGGAAAATCAACAGAAATTGTTTTCCCCCTTTTAAGTTGTTCTTTCCATAGTCAGCAGAATACTGTCTGTACTGTTGAGAAGCAGCTACTATGTCAAAGCTCAATATGGGGATTCAGAACGAAAAAAGTCCTATTATCTCCAGATAACCTTTCACTTGCAATATCACGTCAATGAAGTGTTGTTATACTAGGAATATGAAAACTACATAATTACTTACTGGGAAATTTTTGTACAGTATCTTAATACGCTTTTATATTTATAGTATGACCAAATTCTAAAATTCCACAAACTTTTTCCATAAAGTTAAGTTAATGCCATGCTGGCAGAAGTTAACAATAGTTTCTGTCATTAGGATATTTTTCATAGCCAGGGTCGCTCAGCTTATTAACTGTAAAATATAGACAATTTCAAAATAGATCTAATTGTAAAAATGTAGTGCTAGGGTGTCTACAATCATGAAAAGTAACGAAATTGAGTCGTCAGTCATGGAAAAGTCATGAAATTGCGTTTCAGGTCATGAATTCAGACAGATAAACCTTATGATTTTTAGCTGCTTTTAATGCCACATTTGCCATTTTCCCAAATGTGCAGAAAAATATTTTCATACATTTGAAATATGTTTGATATGATGAACTTTCATGCTACAGCAAGATCTGTTAAGAAGTATAGTTACCAGGTGACTCATTTCTTGTGGGTTCGGGCGTGACAATTCCAGGCTCCCAACAATTCATCTGTTTGTCGGATGCAAAATTCATGAATTTAGCTTCTGTGAGCTTTAAGGGAACACGCTATTTTTAGAATTTTATCAGCAATTTTGCACTCTTTTTTTTAACACAAAAGTAAAAGAGACAAATAGTTACATAAATTAAATGTTTCTTTTTATTTCTTTTTCAGACAAAATAAGGGTCAACAATGCTCTGGTTACGAAAAGCAACCATTATATCTACAATTTGGGAATCCTGTACTTCATTGATGAAGTCCTCTTTGTGCCTGACAACTTGACAGAAATCCTGAATGCAGAATCAGAGATAGGCTTCACGACGCCACTAATAATAACAGACAATATTCCTGAAGCAACAGGTGAAAATATTGAAAGAATCCCTAGTGAAATAGCAGAAAGTGAAGGTAGTAATCCCGATCTTTTGTTTAGCGAGGAAGCTGAAATCACGAATACAACGCAATCTATTCCTGATGAATCGGAAGAAGGACTAGCCACTGAAGAGACAGCTGATATTGACACAGACAAGACTGAAGACTTAGCTCCAACTCCCGAACCACAACGAAATCAAGATACAACAACAAAAACCGAAGCAGAATCAACTACAATTATTTAAGTATTTGCATGTGGCATTTACAAGTACAAATATGTGATTGAAAAGACATTTTTTTTAAAAAAAGCAAAATAAACCATTCTTACTGATTCAGGAGCTAAGACAATAAGTTTATAAAATATAATGGAAAGCTATTCGAGCAATATTTTTATGAAGCTGTATAAGACTTTCGCTTATCTCCATGCTTTTTGTCTAAAAAAAAATAATATATTTTTAAATGACTGTTCATAATCAGTGCTTGAAGTAGCAAATTTTCAGGAAATCTTCTGATGATACTAAAAGTAAGCTGTGATTTGTGAAAGTTTCACGTGATTCGCTATCTCTAATAAAACGTGACAATATATTTACGCACAATAAACATTATTCTAAATAAATAATAATAATGATAAACAATTGGATGTTTAAAATTGAAATTAATAATGACAAACAACATGAAAAAAAAAAGACTACTTGAAATGTGCCTGCATATTACCAATAGGTGCTTTTTTCCTTTTTTTAAGAATATTTACCCCAGTGTAGTCGTGACAAGTAGAATTTCAGATTCCTTAATTCGAACGAGAAAAAAATATATAAAGAATGCGTTGGTTGTAAACAAAAAGTTACAAAACATCTACTATAACAAAATGTTACGAGCACGCATTGTAGTTGTGTAAGAACAATACTTACAAATTGTGCATTCCTTTATGTGTTGATAGCAACAATATAGAATTGTATCCATTATTGATATCAACAAATATTGGTGATTAAAATAAGGCATGTGTAATACCAAAAAGAAACAAAACAAAAACGCATTGATCGTTACTACCTGTAGTTTCTCAAAACAGGAAATTAAAACGTGAATGCACTTTGTGGTACGTGCAAATGAATGACGATGAAAACACACATATTAGGGACGAATACAATCATTTAATGTGTTAGTGATTCCTTAATAGTGATATATTTTTTCTGTACTCCCACTCGAAGATTTTTTTACGCGATTATCTTCAGAGTTACATTAGGCAATACATAAAACGAAATGATTTACGACTATAATTGATTGTAATACAATCATTACATCGGATTCACTTTGTAAAAAAAATCAGGAATCAGAATTCACATATAATAGCAGACTTCTTTGAACATTAATCGTGCGTTTGGAATATAATGTCTTATAGTATAAAGTATGAAAAAGTAGTTCATTATTGGTGACTTTGGCTTAGTCGGTTTACTACGCCTTTGATCCCACCGTCTTTTGTGGATAAGAAATTATTTTCTCTCTCTCGGAGGTTATGTAGTCCTGTTATTTTAAATTTCGAAAGTTTAGGTTTCAGTCGTATATATTAACATGAGAAATGTACATATATCGTTTAGATATACTTTTTCACGCCTTTTCTGAATGGTTTTCATGAATGAGCTGTTTTTTTTCTCGTAATGTATATATATATTTTTATCTTTTTAAATGAAGACATCACTCACTTTCTCAGGCAGCAAACTCATTCAAACAGTCAAAAATTTAATATTTTAAACATACTCTACAACAGATCTCCTACATGTTAGTAGAAACTTCTGCGTAAGACATTATTACACTGCCAACAAAAGACACGTAATAATGTCAGTAAAAGATGTGTCGTAGTTTAGTAAAATGAGTGTTCAAAATTTTCTTGATGCCCTTCTGTAAGATGGAATATTGCTGAAGTTGCAGAAAAAAATGTCAGGAGATTTTTCTACACAACGTACCTTCCACACACACACAATCATGCTGAAAAACCTAAATCATGATTTTAGGAAGATAGTTAATATTTTAATGGTTGAGTACACAGAGATAGAAGATATTTTGTTTGTTTGATGAAATTAAAGAAGCTGAAAACACAAGTCACATAACTTAAGCAAAAAGACATGTTCACTGAGATGTATAATGCTTCAACAATTTAGTGTGGATATTCTACAATAAAACTGGCTACTCAGGGCCGGATAAGACATGACTGACGCCCTAGGCTTTTTGGTACTTGGTGCAAGCATCCAAAGGACTCAAACAATTGTGATAGGTGGTATGTACTAATAATAGTATCAATATATTTACTGTATTAGTTTGTTTATTGTTAACCGGCTAATTTTTCATGAACTTCAGACTATTTGATTGAGCTTGCTTAGCCTAATAGATAATCCGGCCCTGTGTCTAATAATCAGTCGCAGTTTTTAGTTGTTTCTGTGGTAAATTAAGTAGTCTATGTTCTGACGTATGTACGGGCAACTTCTCTACGATGGAACAGGTAATCTTGAGGTAACTACCCTTAATCACATAATCTACGAGTATTTTTGCAATTTATAATCTTATATCCATTAATCACATGCGCCTTAAAAACCAAAGAAGTACTGGGGATGGCGTATTTACCGCTAAAGAGATGCTGTAGTCTATCAATTGTTGCCATTACTCTCTTGTAATAAAATAAGGTAAACAGAGTATTTTTATATGAAACATACACGTGCCTGGGATATTTTCTTCTCCCTGTTATGTTCTTTTTCTTACAAAGAATATATATTTAATTAGAATTTAGAACTTTCTGTAAGAAATTTCATGAATGTTGTAAAAGAACCGAATAACAGTAGTGTCTGAAGAACATACTATGTTCAAGAGAGAGATTGTATATGCGTATGCATTACTTATATTTCAGTGTTTTTTGTTTTTTTTTAAGTGTTTACAGTAGATGTATTACATACATGTATTCTTGAAATGTTTTGTTAGTTTCTGTACATATTATGACTTTTCTGTGTGTTGAATGTTTGCAATGTAATTGTAACATTTATTTATTTGCGGTTAATTTTGTAATTGCGTTTTCAGAAATAAATGTTTTCAAAACACACATTAGATATATATATACATCTACTAATTCCGGCAATTAAAAAAAAATGTTCTTTTTTTTTTCCTTTTATGTGTAACTGAGAACAAGAAAGCAACATCCAAAATTTGAAGGGCCTTCCTCGCGCCCGCTCTACTTTGTTCAAAAAAAAAAAAAAAAAATCTACGAGCATTATCAAACATTTTTAGAACACAACGCACTAGTACTTACAAAATACTATGATATACAATGAGCAGAGATCTCGAGATCTTGTCAATTGATGAATAATAAGACTTAAATTAAATAATGACGTCATAATCTTTGAAAATGTATCACTCATCAATGGACAAGACCTAGAGATCGGTGGCCATTGTATTTCACAGCAATTTGTAAGTACTACTGGGCTATGTTCTAAAACTGTTGATAACGCTCTTAGTTTTTGAAATATATTAAAGAATGTTAAAAGGTGGAGGCGGACGCGAGGAACACCAGAACAAGAATTTATATGATCAGAGACGTAGCCAGGATTTTAATCGACAAACAGCATATACTGTGATATTTTTTGTTGGCGCTTGCCATTTTGTTCCCCCAAGCCGCTCATATATGTATCGCCTCGTGTTAACTGTTTATATAAACTCGTGGAAGTGCTTCAGCACTCTGTTTCCTGCATATGTGATTCAAGTACAAGGTAACCAGAAAAGTTCTTGCCGTTTTTGATAGAAACGGAAAGGTATGCAGAAAATATAACTTACCGTTCGTTCTCAAAGTAATCCCCACCGGCATCCAGCACCTTTTGCCAACGTTCTTCTAGCTGCGTGATGCCCGAGCGGTAAAACTGGTGGATTGTTGGGTGTAAAGCAGGTCGTGAGTGCCTGCAGCAAGTCTGCCTCATTGGTGAAGCATCTCGCACGCAGATGATTGTTCAGAGAATGGAAGAAACTGATAGTCCAGGTCCAGGGAGTATGGTGGATGGCACTGTATCTTCCAGTCAAGTTGCTGTATGGTATCCCTGGCTACCCGCGCTACATGCGACCTGGCATTGTCCGCGCTACATTGCGAACATCCGTGCGATTTATCAATGCTAGCTCCTTCTGCGTCAGGCCTGATGTACAGGTTCCAACTGCTGCGAGTACAGGTCAGCAATGATGGTTTGGCCCGGTGGTAGCAGCTCGCAGATCGCTTGGTTCAGATCAGAAAATGGTCTTGCGTTGGTGTAGGAGTGGTCTTGTCGTGCGAGACACACAGTCCCGCGGTGACAACCAATGTCTGCCACGCTTGGAAGTCTCATACAGGACCCACCTTTCGTTACTGGTGAGTACTTGATCGAATATGGGCGCGTTGCGGTGCACAGAAAGCAACGACAAACAGGCTGTCATTCGTTGGACCTTGTTAGCTTCTGACAGCGTGTGGGGTATCCATTCCATTTGCTCAACTTGTTCGCCGTTTCTATGTGGTGCATGTTAAGTCCATTTCATCTGGAAGCGTTCAGCAAGCTCACCACACGTTTGGCTGCTGTCTTGCTCTATGGCTGCCTTCACGGTCTGTGGGAGCCCCTGAAACAAATCTCCCGACCTGAATTTCTGGAACCAATGCCTGGCGGAGCGTACACTCACAACATTAAGCCCAAAGAATTGACGTATTCAACGACTTGATTCGGTTGCCGACAAGCCCACCTTAAAATCATAAAGCAGACAACCCGGAACGAGCTGCTTCAGCATCTCCATTTGTCTTCGCCACTACTCGAGCTATAACTGCTGAGAGTGCGCAAAGCGCCTGCCTTGGTCACAGTCAATGTTCCCACTCTCATCCCGATCGCTTTTCCAGAACCTGACGAACTTATTACGTATCATTGATCACGTCTGCACATGCGACGCCAAAAACGGGAAGAACTTTTTTGGTTACCTTCTTTCATTTGTGGCAAATTAAATAATAAAATTAACGTGTATATTCGAAACGTTACATTACAGCGTCTACTATTGCTAATAAAAATGAAAATAAAGGTAAACAAACCCACATTAAAGTCAATACTTGACACACACGTAGTACTTTTGCGTGTGTCAAGTACTGACTTTAATATGGATTTGATTACTTTTATTTTCCTGCCAGTGCTGCGTAGATTTCGTCTGCTAAGCGCACACACAGGGAAATCCAGCGACATCATTCAGAGGGACTGAACGCTTGGTTTACTAATAAAATACGAGTGTACACTTTATTCTATTTATTTCCATACTAAACTAACAGCCGTAATTTCGTATCTCTTTGTACTATCTTCTTCGGTGTGACACATAATGCCTTCATTCGAACTTCTACGTTCGTTCTCACGGGAGGGTTACACGAATAATGGCATTAAGATTAGTGCAAAACTGCTTTAAATTCTTCAGGGTAAAATAAGAATGAGATTTCATCTCCGACTACACATGATTATTTGAACTGAGTTCACATGCATGAAAGAAACACCAACTTAATATCAGAGAATTATTTATTCACATGGCTTTTTCTTCATCAACAGTTGTTTCCAATATTCCTTCAGTCTTTAGAAAGATCAATAATTTCTCTTGTATTACGAAATTTTAGTCCCCGTTTTCAAGATTTACACTCAATGTATTCATTTTAAACAGTTCTTCGAGCAACTAATGAAGTTGATATGAGTATAAAAAATATATCCAGTTACACAATAATTCAACCTCTCTGTACAAGCGTTCTTACCTTAATCGACAAAATATTCAATGCTCACTGCTCAGAAGGTGAGATTTTTCTTATGTAATGCATGCATTATTGTATTTGATGAGGCACATTGTCCTCAAGATTTGTTTTGTGATCTGCAACATTTGGTCGGGCTTCATACGTGCATATCGTTACACCGTGCCTATGGCCTTCTGAGTATTCTCCTCGTAGTCCAATATAGTAGACTTTCGATTGGTCTCCTCCTCTGCTTGCAGGAAAGTGAATACTTAGATGATAAACAGATGAAAACGCCACCACTCTGAAAAATAAAGAAAAAATATGGAAGAACATCATTAGTTGTTTTCTCTCGACAACTTAAATAAATAATATCCTTAATTGTTGAAGGATCTGAAGAAAGAAGGGCATATACATTTTCAGAACTCTTCAGAAGATAAGACAAATGTTTCAATCAGTGACTAGAACAGGGAACAAGATTAAACTTCCGATCACTCGATATATAGGGTTGAGCAAAACACCTGATGATTTTAAAAATGAACACAAAATAAGCACTCATCATTGATACCATTGTTCGAAAATAAATTACTACAATGTCCACTGTCCACATTCAATTCTCCCTGCTTCTTATTGTATGACATGGATAGAACTGTCAATAATACCCGTTAAACGTCACAGCAACACACAGCCTTCACACAATATAAAGCGTAGCTGCAGGTGTCATAGAACGTATTACAGTGCTCTGTGCAAAATGTTGGAAAAGCGTGATTAACAGAGTATGAGGCGTAGACTCAATTTTACAACGTAGAGTGCGTCACACAATGGGACGGATATTTAATCTGACAGAACAAAAGGCATATTTTTTTCGGATTTCAAAACAGCATAAAAAACTGTCTTAATATTATCCTAAATGATTGTGTACCTACGGGTCACAACCACTTTCATTTAAAGGAGTCTGTGTAAGAGCAGGTAGATGTCGCTTGTTCAGCGTGACCTTATTTTGTCGTTCGCATCAGTCTGCAGTTACATTAGAAGCTACGACCTATGTAGTTTATGATCGATCGAATAAAGGTCTTTGGCGAATCAAAGTATATGTATTTCAATTGATATGTAATATAGTTAATTGCTTTTACGTATCCTCATTTCCTCTTTGGTTGGCGTATTGTTAGAGCCAAATGTCTTTAAATTATTTCATTTATTAATTGAAATAACAAGCTTGCAATAGCAATGCCCGTTGCAAAAATATATTCAGCCTTTAAGTTAGTTATTATGGTGTCATAATCAACTGAAACCAACTTTTTTTTTTAATTGTAATTTTCAGTGATAATGGCGCGATTCAAAAAGAAAAAGAGCTGTTTGACGTTTGGCAAAACGAACCTAATATTAGATTAGTCCGTGTGTGTGATTTTATAATTACTAAAATTGTTTTGGATGATTCTGGTGAACCTATTCGTGAACTAGTGCAGAATAAAGTCCTAACTTTTACCTCTCTCCATTAAAATATATATATATATATATATATATATATATATATATATATATATATATCCTGCGTAGCCTAGTCGGTAGCGCGCTCGACTTCAGTGCGAGCGGTCCCGGGTTCGATTCCCGGTGGGGGCTAAAAAATTTTGGTGTTGACCCAGCATCGTGAGGACAATTGGGGAGCTGCTGTGAATAAATACAGTGGCGATCACAGTGAGAGCTTCGGCTCTCCTCTCCCAACCCGTCTGGTCAGCGTGGGAGCAGTAGACCAACTCCTCCCTTCGGGGAGAGGCCTCATCCACTAGTGGATTGAATATGGCTGTGATTTATTATTATTATTATATATATATATATATATAGTGATTGGGGGAATATTAAAGTTATTTTTTTTTCTCTCCTTAGAAACAGACAGTGCTCAAGAAAGAAAGCACATCGGTAGCTCCCGAAAGTTATTCGATAAGTGTTGTGATAGACCTAGAAAAAGGAATTGAATTGAATTGAAAATGTCTTTATTAAAGCAAGCGAGGTTCAGCCATGGCTGCTCTGCCACCTAACCCTTGTCAAAAGAATACAATATTAAACAATACACATCAAAAGGAACAGGAAAGAAAAAAAAAGTAAAAATTACAATATAAGTAAAAGAATAAACCAGAAAATACACAACTTAGATATACATACATATATCAGTGCTTATTGCATCAAAGCTAAGTTCTAAGTTTTTAAAATAATATAGTACTATCCCTCCCCCCACCCCTGCCCGTGTCTTGTTGTAGAATGGAATACCCTTGTACATCAATTTACTTAGTAATTACAGATTTACCTAACCATGATTCAGTTCCAATAAATACAGCACATTCATTCGTAAGGATAAAAGATCTTATTTCATCAATTTTCGGAAGAAGTGAGCGAACATTAGCATGCATAACAATAAATTTTCTTTTTGTGTCCGCAGGTACTGTGCATACCACAGCGCGGTTCCTGTTAATAACAGAGAGGTCAAGAGCATGAGAATGTCCAGTAGAATTATGCATATTCATACTCATATTTACTTTTACGACCTGCAGTACGAATAATGCATATTCTAATATCTAACCCAGTCACATGAGTTTTTAGTATGCTTTGAACTTACAATTTTCCAAGATTTCAAACTTGCTAAGCTTGAGACAGAATAAAACCATTTAAATGATATTAAGCACTTAAAAAGCAATAATGAGATGATTTATGCGATATAATATCAATAGTATAGTTGCAGTCAAACGAAAACTACACAGAAACTACACAAAAGAGAAAAGGGACACAGATCATAGAAGACAGAAGCAGGTGTATCTCCGCATTCAGAAGCAACAACACTATAGCATTTGAGATACAACTCAGCACACTCAATAAATAAAGAATATAAACACATAACACACAAGCTGTTCATTATATATGAAATACACTGCAGTTTGCTGTTCACTTTCGAATAAACATCATAGTAATAATGTTTTAAGCATGATTGACTACACATAAAGAATCTTAAAGAATGAAATATTCTGCACAGAAGGTTGCTGGTAATAAAAACACACCAAGTGAGATAATGGGCAAGGGGGGAGTCAGTTGTTACACACAAAAGTAATATTTTGGCTTAGCAGTTTACGACGAAGATGACACTAAACATTGGTAAGAAAGTGATTAGTGAAGAAAAATATAATAATAAAAAGAAACATAAAAGCATCTTAAGAAGCTGTAATCTTGACTGGCACAAGTCTTCCCTTATGGTGATACCGCTGGATTTTAGTTTCCTCTTGTTTCTCAAAACCAGAGCTCTGCTTCTGTAGCTCGTGAACTTAACAATAATAGGCCTTGTTTTGCCACGAGCTTTAGGACCAATCCTATGAGATCGACAAATATCCGTTGGCTCTAGTTTGATTACTAATTTAGTCTCGAAGACCGACAAGGAAATATCTGTATTTTCTTGTTCTTTTTCAGGCACTCCGAAAAGTCTTATACTGTTCCTCCTTTGGTATTGTTCAAGTTCCACTATACTTTCTTCAAGAGAAGAGATTCTATTTTCTCGTTCTTGCAACTTCGATTTCAACTCAGACACTGAAGCCTTCATTTCTTCTGCATTAAAGCCAATAGTTTCTTTTAGTCTCTGAATCACCATTTTCGTTACAGTCTCAATAATAGCTTCTACAATCACATTGGTAACTTCAGGTGTTTGTACAGCTGCCTTCACTTCACTACAGATCTGCTTCATAAAGTCTTTTTCGATTGTATCGCGTGGAGTTGTTGCACCTTTAGATGGCATTTTGTATGTAGGAAAAGAAAAAAAAAGTTTAGTACGCAACACTTCACTAGTTATTATTATTTGAAAAAATATCAGTCAGTTTTTCCTACGAGCGCTTCATAAACTGAAAAAAACTGGGAGCTTCGAGTACGCAACTACTGAACGGAAGCCATCTTGGATAACGTGCTCCAATTGAAACATTTGTTGGAACACAAATAATGTTGATGTGATTGTTCTTGCAGCTGAAATAAGCTTACGATATACAGGCAGACACATTGTACTATAGTTCCAAACGCACGCACACTTGACATTGTTTCACGAATACTATTTATCCAATTGAGCAGCTCGATATTTACCATCTGAAAATCTATATGCTTATTTCATTATTAGGCTGTAATTAATTCCGATTGTGCAGGAAACATTTCTAATCGACCAACTTTTAACTAGATATTTAAAACTCTTAGACACAATCCTTGATTTTTTTTTAAATATCATTAAATATTTAACAATCCATTCAACTATACAAGAGACATACTAAACAGCCATAAAAACTAGCTCGAGGTTTTTTTTTACCCTTTACCCGGAATTAAACAGGGTGATTCAGGCAGGACCTCTGGTACAAACTTCGGGAGGTGAATCCTCATATCAAAACAAGAAAACAAAGTTCATATGAACACGCGCCCTATACTGCGTAGTTTCGGCGCTAGAGGGCCCAAAGACGTCCAAAACAGTATTTCAAGGCAATTTATTACGAATACTAATAGGTGTAGAGCTGGCGGCTTGTCGTTTCGTCAAATACTATCAGACTTGCTCGTTCAGAAATTGCAGATGAAAGAAGTGAGGAAAAAGTGCGCGAGGGATTCCCCAAGAATTGTACAGCTAATGGGGGTCGAACAGAGCAACTAGATGATGACTTCCTATCAGAGAACAACACGTTGATTCCAAGGTGATACCTCGGGGAATCCCTCGCGCATTTTCCTATCACGTCTGACATGTGCATTTTCTGAACGAGCAAGTCTGATTTCTTTGACGAAACGATGGGCCGCCAGCTCTACAGCCATTAGTGTTTGAAATAAATCGCCTTGAAATACTGTTTTGGACGTCTCTGGAGCCCTCTAGCGCCGAAACTACCCATGATAGGCCGCGTGTTCATATGAACTTTTCTTTTCTCGTTTTAATATGAGGATTCACCTCCCAAAGTTTGTACCAGAGGTCCTGAATCACCCTGTAGATGTATACATATAAATTGCATTATATGCCACAAGATACTGATCAATTATACACAGTTTATAAAAGAAACCATATTTGCAGTTGGATTTACGTCGGAGGAAGCTCAAGAGTACCAGGAATAAGAACTGTAAGATTTTTAAGGAATATCACATCTTTAAATTTTCTAGAGCCGATACAATGACTGACTTCATGTACATGCTATTAATTTCTACGGACCCGTCTGCAACCATAATTTGTAAAAACTGTACTAATTTTACAAAAAATATGTTAATTTGGGGGCAGGAAGAGCGGGGGGGGGGGGGGGGGGGGGGGGGGGGAGTTTGGACCCCACTTCCTAGGTACGTCTCCGAATCAGAAACTTCGAAAATAATAATTTGCATAAAATATTCATCCAAAACTATACCGATATTAGACAGTTTTCAGATATTTTAACTGCAATAAAAAAAAAATTGTCCTGCCACATTAAGTATCCGAACCACTGTGCGTCGTTGGTTTCAAAAACTTCGTGCCGGAGACCAGAGTCTCCAAGATGATGAAGGTAGAAGACGACGCTCAAGGGTGGACAACGATGCGTCAAAGGCATATGTGGAGGTAAATCCATGCACCATGTCATGAAACCTGCCCGACAGTTATACGTTTCCAGTTCAAAATTTCCCACCATGTACAGCAGAAGGGTGCCACTGCTTGTTGGTTCGTCACAACAATAAGCACCCTACTCGATCGTATTGTGACTTCTGATGAGAAGTGCACCCTGTATAGAGAAGTAGGCAGTGGTTTGTGAAACCCCCAAAACACTTTCCAAAAGCAAGCAAGATTTTGTTGCTACTGTGGTGGACAGTACTTGGTTTTGCCCATACAATTTCTTTCCTCCTGGTGAAACCTCTCACGTACTGTGCAGAAATTGACGAAATGCACCGGTAGTTGTGTGAAAGCAGAAGAAGGGATCAATAAGACCGCCAAACCCCAAATAACTAAAATTACGAAACAGAAGCTGAGTGACCAGAGGCATGAAGTACTCCGCACCCGCCATATTCCCCGGTCTTAGCACCAACTGACTACTATATGTTTATGCGTCTGTCACTTCCTTAACAAAAACAGGACTTCATTACCTCACAGGAACCAACCACGTCTCCTCATGGAAGGGATTGAGAGCCTCGTAAATCGTTGGTAGAAAAGATGTGACGCTGCAGATGGAGACTATTTTGAAAGAAGCAGCTATGCTTACCCCATTCCAAAATTCAGTAATAAAGAGTCACGCACGAAAAAGGCCATTTATTTCCGACCAACCTGGTATTAATGAACTTTCAACGTTACCAAAAAAGCTAGATTTAAGAAGTATACCAACATGTACTTCTGTGTACACCAAGGATGTAATTTCCTTGTACACCAATATTTCTCATGTCCATGGCTTAGCAACTGAAATTCTCCCTTAACCAGAGACCTCATATCCCAAGCAAAGTTTTCCTTCTAAATCTAACCAACCTAGTTCTCACCTGTAACAGGTTCAAATTCGACAACAAACACAATCTTCAAACACGAGACACAGTCATGAGTAAGAGAATAGCCCTTTCTATGCCAACGTGTTCATAGGCAAACTTGAAGAAGATAAGCCCACTGCTTTGGACTTTGTAGATTACATTTTTGTCGTATAGCCTCACGGTGAACCCAGCCTCAATATGTTCCTGGAAGAACTGAACCAGTTCCAAATTGTCTAGTTCACTTGGTCCGTTTCAAACCGCAAATTTTAACGTAAATATCACTCTAGAAAGTTATATTCTCATTACTTTCGTTCACAAAAAATCAACCAATCACATGCAACATTTACATTATTCAAGTTCTCATTCTTTTCACACCCAAAAGCTATTTCTTGCTCTAAGACGGCAACGCTTAAATTCCACAAACTCTGCAACCGAAACCCACAAACAACGTATCCAAGAAAGTCCAGTCACCTAATCTTGTAATCAAGCAGATACGACGTGAGTCCTTACTCCCAGCACCGATCAGAATGCACTGGTCCTAATCACTCAGTTCCATCCCAAATTAACCAAAATGAAACAAATTCTGCATTCCACCTCTTCATTGTCCAATCTGACCGAGATATTAGATCAATATTTCCCGCCAAGAAGAGACAACTTTTCAACACACCACCCTCAATCTCAGAAACATCTTGGACTGTGCGAATCCTTCCCAATGTAACCTCCGACTGACGCCAACTAAGGCAAGAAACACAGATGAATGATCTGCCCCATACTCATCAGTTCCTCTACGATCGTAATCTCCACTTTTAGCGGCCACCACACCCAAAATCCCAGGGATACTTGCCGCAACATGATTTACATCCTCACCTACACATTCTGCGATGGCTTTCATGTGGGGAGAAACAGATACACCTTTGAATTTTAGGGTTAACCACCACCGCCACTTCTGCACCCAACAAACCATGTACTTCAGCTTCCTTAAAACATCCAGTCGCATAACACCAGTTTTGATCTGTCCTTCGTGTTGCTGTAATCCACATTCTGACTTCTACGACAAACATCTCAGTAAGTCACCTTTGGGACGGAGTCTTTATTCACGATTTCACGCAAGAATGAAATCTTCCAAAGCTCGTCAGCTCCCTCATCTAACTCATTACTTCCATCCCCTCCATGTTCCCTACAACATTCTCATTCTCTATCCCTCTGATTCAGATTTTCAACAGAAAACTTTTCACCATTCCACTTACATGTACTTCGTTACTCGATCTTTCTTTTTGCCTACAGGCCTTAAAAAATTAAATTAATTCTAAATAAACTGATTTGATACATTTTCCAGCAGATGGCCTTCCTGCTGGAACTACTCTCCACTCTGTTCTAACCAGTCTTTCGTTCATTTACCATGTGACATACTTCATTTCTATACGTTCGACAAAGGCATCAAATGCCGAAATATAGCTTCGCCGTTAGTGTTTAATTATGTATGTGTTACTGTCGGGTTATCCGATAAGTAATATCGTAAATGTAATGACCGCTGAAATGACGCCATCTGACGAGCGAGTAGTGAAGTAGACGGAACGTGCCATAGCTGAGTCATAGAGGACAGCAGTGTGTAGAAGGAGAACGATCTACTCCACGTTTTGAAAGTGTCGGGAGGACCACATATGGCATGTCATGTTGTATGAATTTCACCATGGACATCCAGCCAGCGCAGCAGCACGAAAGATCAATGCCGTATACGATCAGGGTGCTGTGGATGTAGGAAAGTGTCAAAGGTGGCTCCAGAGGTTTCGGTCTAGGGACACTAGCCTCACCGATAAGCCACGAGAAGGGAGAATTGTGCAGCTAGACAACGTGGCATGCGAGCAGTGGTGGACGCAAATCCAATGCAAACTGTTGAAGAACTGACCAGCGAACCCCATGTGACCCATTCGTCCGTTCATTGTCATCTGCAGGTCCTTGAGTACGTGTCGAAACTCGGAAAATCGGTACCCCATGTGTTAACGCCTCAACAGAAGCAGCAGTGAGCTGATATCCGCCCGTCATAGACGTAAGCTATTTCTGGACAAAATGGTGACAGGGGATGAGAAGTGGGTCCTCTACCACAACATTACACGCAAACGGCAGTGGGTACCTAAACAGGGTGTCTACTAAATGTTAATTTTGAAATTCCAGGGTTTCTTTCCAGGTCATTAATTTATAAAAAAAATTCTTCTTGCAAACAGACAATTATTTTATCAATTACCCAACTAAGACAAAGTTGCCTAAACAAGATAAAAAAATCAATTGAATTTAACCTCCAACTAACATGACTCATTTTAAAGCAAGGTTTTAAATATCGTCCTCCAATTGCTTCAATATTAAATGACTAGCCTTTCGGAGCGGTTCTCGCTCCGTCTTTAGGGTGTCGTAGATATGTAATTTTAGTGTGTCTGTAGTTTCCGTGATTAGATTATGTATTGTAAAGTTTATGTATGTATGTGTTAAGATGTGTATTATGTATTCACCGAAACACTTGAGTCTAACTGTAAAACCGACTATTTTGAAATTTCTCCGCTGTTACTGTTGCTAAACGGCAAAAACTTGTAAAAAAAAAAGGTAGTTTGAGTAGCTGGGGCAATATGGGAAGAATTGGAGTCGAATATCTGCCATGTGTAGGAAAAATGTATTTAGCCATATTTACAACAAATTCCTGTTCGAGTATATTTCAACACATCGAAATGGAGTAATCTAGTTGTAAATAAGTGGAAACCTAAGAAAAGTGTAGCTCAGTAAATTAGCTGGTCGTAGTATTTACACTACCTCACATGCAATCTAATCTCAGAAAAAGCTACACACACACTTAAATTACATCTTAACAACGACCTGAAAACAGAACGAGAGCTTCTCCGAAAGGCCTAGCCATTTCTTATTGAAGCAACTACTTAAGAAGAAAACATAAAACCAACCTTACTTTAAGGTGAGTCATAATAGGGTCCTCTGTGAGTTGAAATGAATTTATTTGAATTCAAATACTTGACAAAATATATATTGAAATTAATGCAATTTCAAAACTTAATTTAACGTATTAGCCCAATTAGGAAGAAGAAGGAAGAAAAAACATGCACGATTATAGTAGAGGATAAGAGAAAGATGAAATGAGGAGAAAAACGGACCATCAATCAGAAAGAAGATGGTTAACATCAGCTCGGATATGTAGTCACGAGAAGTCTGAAAGTTCCTGAGGATCTTCTTACAAAAATTAATTACTTTAAATACCTCATTTTGTTACCTTAAATTTACCAATTCAATAAAGGTTTTTCCTTCTAAATGTTTACAGAGTGGACATTAATAAAGTGAAAATTTAAGTTAAAAAACTATAACTTGAAAAATAATCCAAGTTTCTGCTTGACTTCCAGGTTTTCCAGGTCCAAAATAGAATTCCAGGTCAGTAGACACCCTGTTTAGGCGAAAGGATGTTGGCCAGAACGTGTTTTGAAGGTACCATCCCGGCATTTGCCTGATGTGACAGAAAATACTCTGGATAAACCTCAGTCGGGATGGGTGGACGCTAGGATCTTTCCCAGTATCTTCCGAATGCTAAGCCAACGCTCTACCAACTGAGCTACGGCCTCTCGGCTATTATTACTTACTATTACCAAGTGCATATACTGATTTTTACTATTATTATAAAAAATAAGAAATTACCGTAGAATTACAATAGACTTCGAATTAGCACTGACTGATCACTATATTCCAAGTCACCACAGATCAAAGCTGAAACGGGTTTCCGGGTCATCGGGTCTATGCTTTGGAACCGGCCTGAAACGGTGACCCGATTTAGACTCGGTAACCCGGAGGACAAAATATAGTTATTGACTATTTCCTTCGCTTTGAAGTGTTTCTTTCAGGGGTGGCAGGACAGAAGATGTTACCCCAGAGCACGAAAAATATGAGTTAATTGTTCTGCCTACCAAGTTCACATTTCATAAATATAACAAAAGAAAAAATAGAATTAAAACATTACTATGGCTTGTCATTGTTTTAAAAAAGCACTGAAAGACAACAGCAAAAAAATAAGCATGAAAAGAATCTGAAAACGGTGTCGAAAAAGCAATTCAATTGACGTTTGTCTGTTTATGTTATCTAAAATAATGTTTGAGTATATACTTTGAAGTTAACGAACTGCGATTACAAATATAAAAATTTAACTTGAAATTATAATTTTATGAAAAGATAATTTCTTTTCGTTACGGTGAGTTTGCAACTGTAAAGACGAAAAAAGGTAGCCAATAAGAATGAAGATTTCGCGCGACTAACCATCTGTTTTCAAACTTGTTCAGTCTTCAGGTGATCGACCATCGCTAACCCACCCGGTTATGAACGCACACAGCGCATTGGACATTTGAAGACTCGCGTGGTGTTACAACAAGTCGACACGAGTGGTTCCATGAGGCTCACACCGATCTGAACGGGCACTTAGGCGAGAACAAACCAGTATGAAGAGTAACCTATTGCCACCTGATAACTACATGCCCCCCTCCATAAACATGCCACGGTTCGTGAAATTCCGATCACTCGTTCTGTATGAGCAGCACGTGAAATGGTGTCAAGTGTACCTGCTACGTCAACTGTACTCTACGTGGTACCATTTTTCTTGTGAATCTTTATTATTCCTCAACTTTCGTCTCCCGTCTCAATGTTACATCTTTCAATGCACCTATTACGTTTGTACATTCAATGAAGGCAGACTAACGATGATCGTAATTGTAAACCTATACAAAATTTATAACTATTAATGTTTTCCCGTTAATGGTTGACAAATGTTCAGTTTGTCATTCTTTTCAATATATATTTTAAAAAATGTAAATACTTTCTGAATGATATGAACAATGCAATACGATTGTTGTTTTACATTTTCCTAACAATGAATGAACTAGTTCATACAACCAAAACTAAACCTGTCCGATTTGTTCAAATTACTGGGTTACGCAAGCTATACTCACTACAAAAGAAAAACTTACTGTAAAGTAGGGGGTGTTCGGAATTCCGGAACTGACTTCGCACTTCGGGACACCGTTTCTGTGACGTCACCCACGATGTGCCAATTGCTGCGAATCAGGAGGTGCATGAGAGGGCATTGATGCGCTGGTTTATGTTCCATCGTGTGAGAGTTGTTCGAAAGTGGTTTTGCAAGTTCTAAATTACACTTATAATGATTTTAGAAAGATTGCAGAAGAATACACGGGCTTTTCTTCAGTATGCATCCGGCACTTCCTGAAACAGGACAGTTAGCTAGAACTAGGTTAATCCAACCTCATCTCAACTAAATTCAGTTAATAAATATTCTTATCTCCAGAACATACTTTTTTTTTCGGAGATTCCGTTCGTAGAAAGTACACTCGATGCAAGCTAAAGTACAACCAATAAATGTAAATGAACGAAACGTGCTCACAACTGAACGAAAGTTAGGAACTTCAAATAAACGTGAAAATATACTACAAATATTGACTGGATTTCTAGCAGATGCTACATTTTCACTTTATCCTTTGCTTATTTAAAAAAAAAAAAAAAAAAAATACGAAAAAAAAAAACTCATTAGTACACTATTTTTGAAATTTCAATCATAGGAGTCGAAACTAATGTAACACAGAAACCTCAACAGCAGACTAATTTCATTTAATTTCGAAAACAATGTAATGTGAGTCATACTGACTTCGTATTCTCTCTCGGGAAAGGTATAAGCCAAAGTGTTGTTACCGCCCATACAATTCATTTTATCTTATCATATTCTCTCCTTATTGCTTAAAAACTACTTTGAATCCATAATTTGCAATTTTGAGTTAATCGAGCGTTTAACTGGCTCAGCTCTTGTAGGTTAACAAAGATTAAACGCGGAAGTGTTCAAAAATAGTAAAATAATTAAATAACATGCTTGACAAACAAAAGATACTGGCTGGGTTTCATTACAAATAACTATAGTCGGTGTAGTTAAGCAGCTTATTAAAACTTAAAAGATTTTTACTGTGCCTAAACAAACAAACAAAAAAGAAGTTAAGTTTTTCTACCACAGTTCGCATGAAACAGCAGATGGTACCGTTGTGATTAATTAAAACTTCCATTTAGGAAGTGATAACAGATTACCATGAACCTGTAAATTCTGGATAAGTCAGAGAAAAACTTTTGTTCACAACCTCCGACAACTTGATTGTATGGACAGACTTAAGTCATGATATCACAGAGTTCAGTTCCAATGACAGTTAGAAATTTGTCTAAACATAGAGATAACCACACTGGATGTTAGGTATATCCAAACACTAACCCTTGAATGCTTTAGAGAAGGCAACAGCTGGTCCGCAGGTTGCAGCTTATTTTGTGGCTCGCGGAAAGATAAAAGCTATATTAAATTGTGTGTGTTATCATCTCGACGAAAGACTGATTAATATCCTAGTTATATTCATTATTTCTGACGCGACCACTCATCACATATTGGCTTTCTTATAGAAAGAAATTAGCCAGCTATTTAACATACTGACGCTATAAAAAGTAAGAATTTTCAGTTCAAGGAAATTGCATTGTTATGCTGTACAATTAACAGAGATAACAATCGTCAATGCACTAAACATGTAACGAAGCACAACAAAAGCTATATTTTATTAACAATACTCTTATTCACTGAATCCATGACTACATTTTTTCTTCAATATTCGAAAAATATCTACACTCACATACATTCTCGTGCGTCCGACACAAGTAAATAAACAAATGGCTTGTTGAAGAGTACCCGGCAAGGATCTCACTATCATGGCTACAGAAATAGTAAGGTATTTGCCAGATCAGTTTTGGCGAGCCATTTGTCGGCAATCGCGACGGGACAACTTCTCGGTATCTCGGAAGTTAACAAATGATTTGCTAAAGAGTACCCGGCAAGCGTCTCGCTATCATGGTCTCAGAAATAGCAAGGGGTTTGCCAAGTCAGGTTTAGTGAAGCATCTGGTAACTTCCACAGGAACGAGAAAACACAATCGAGAACACCAGCCGCGTACACACAGTCGACCAAATGCTGTGTGAGTTGGTTCTCCGGCGTAAGATCGTACGGTACAAACGATCTTGCGTCCCTCTACCAACTATAAAAACATTAGAGGCCCTCACAGAAGGTAAGAGACCTTGACGTGGTTGTGAGGCTTTCAACCAACATCTTACCTGTACCACAAATACCAAAAACCTAACCCGGACCGCGGTAGGTCAATGGTAGGACGCTCACATCTGGTCTCTGGCGAATATAAGTATAGCGACGTGCGGCTATCACTGTCATTTGACTACCTATCACCGTAGTGAGCGGCACAAACTAGCGCCAGATATTCATACACGGCGTACCACAAACAATTTACTAACTTTTTTTCATCAATTTCTCTTCAAGCACTGGCCAATGGCACCTAATCTTTGATACACAAACTCAGCTTATTTTTTTGTCGGTTTTAAATAAGATAAAGTTGCCTAAACACAGTAAAATAAATTTAATTTAACTTCAACCATTACAACTCACCTTAAAGTAAGGATTTTAATGTCGTCCTCTTAAGTATTTACTTCAATATAAATTGGCTAGGCCCTTCGGAACGGCTCTCGCTCCGTCTTCAGGCCGTCGCGTCGTAGAGATATAATTTATTTATGTTTGAAGTTTTTATATATATTTATAGATTATATTGTATGCATATGTTAATAAATATGTAAGTATGTGGAAAGATGTGTATTACTTATTAACCGAAACTCTTGAGTCCAACTGTAAAACCCTCTATTTTTAAATTACTCCGCTGTCACTATTGCTAGAGACCAAAGACTTCTTTTTTCTTATATAAAAAAAAGTGAGCGACTGCGGCCATATTAGACTGGAGTCGAATATGTGCCATGTGCAGGTAAAATGTATTTAGGCCATATTTACAAGAAATTCCTGTTTGAGTATAAGCAGGGTGTGTACTGAATGTTAATGTTCAAAATCCAGATTTTCCAGGTCATTTTTTTTTGTAAACAAAATGTTTATATTATCAATTAAAAGAAACATATACCAAGCATCTACAGTTAGAAGACTCAATGCTTTTGCCTAACGCTTTTTTTTTGTCCATAATACACAAAAACAAGTAAAATATGAATTTTGCTCTGACACAAACGAAGGGTATACGGAAAGAACAAAGTCCATTTTTTTAAAAGGTGTTACAAAACACACACTTTATAAAGTGTGAACACTTGAATTTAAATGTATTTTTGGCCTCCAGACATCTTTTTGGCTTAGACAGGAAAGATGCTTAAAGGCCAAAAACAAAACTTACGTGTTTATACTTTAAAATACATTTTTGTTACAACTTTCAAAAATGGACTTTGATCGTTCTTCCCTTTAAATGACAAGAGACTTCCAACGTCGAGGACAAAATCTTACTTGGTAGAATATTCCAATAAGCCCTGTGGATCTGGATGTAGCTCAAATTCTTGGTCAGCCTTTGTTCTAACGTCATCAAATGTCATGTGAGGCCTATTTTTGAATCTAAAACAAATAAATAATGATAATCATAATGTATACTTTCAAAAAAAAACATTAAAACTTTTACACAGTAACACGCAGACATTTAGAGTAAACTACACTAATTATTGCTATGTCAATTTGGATTGTTACATGCAGTAAATCAGAAAAGATCAAATGTGCTTAATGACCAACCTCAAACATTGATTATATCATATTTTACTTCATACTTACATTATAGAAGAGACAAGACATCGTCTCACTTTGCATAAATGATTTCAAATGCAATTTCCGAAGTTAATTATTCCCCAGTATAATACATGATGATCCCTATTTTGACCGATGTACAGTGATTTATTTGATTATAAACGTTCATTTTAGCTCAACACACTATCTGACCGCCAATGTCAGCATGATATCGTGTTTGCATCATCCCAAGTATGAAAGTACTTTTTTTTTTTTCATATTAATGAGAAAATAACGGAAAATTTGAAGTTATTTAAAAAAAAATAGTAACGTACGTTCGTTCCTGAAGAAATTGATGTGCGTTAATAAATCATATCACACAATTAATAATTATTTCTGAACTTAATCATTTTATCTCTTAATAAACATGAGTTAATAGTGCTCTTTGTTTCTTCCTCTCCATAATATATTCTATCTCCGACCCACTTCCACCAGAACATTTTAGTTTCAGTTGACGTAACATCACTTTACAACATTCCCCAAACCCATGCCCGCCGCTCTTGAACATTTTCTTGATACACGCGAAATCCTCGTAAACCTAGTACACAATTTCTGCTCCAACTAGCTTTGTTTGTCCTCACTATGAACAACTTCTCCTTTGAAAACCCACAAGTCAATGTCAATGGTACAGCTACGGGCACCTATACGGCCAACTCCAACGCCAACCTTTTCATGTGAATTCAGAGACAATACCTGAAATCCACGCCTCTCAAACCTTTTTATCAGGCCTCGCTACATTGATGACATGTTCTTAATCTGGACCCATGAACAAGTTACTGGAAACATTCCTGCAAAACCTCAACTGCACTTTTCCCATCAAATACACCTGGTCCTTCTCCAAGGAACACACAGTTTTCCAAGATGTACATGTATGACTCAAGAACAATCGACTTGGGACTGGCAAGTCATCAATAGTCATCAATCTTCATCAAACCTTGCTTGCAATATCTTCATTTCAATAACTACCATCCGTACCACATCCAACGCTCGGTCTGTTCGGGGCGCCCGCACACGACTTACTCCAAACTTGTTTCACCAGCCTTTCCTTGGCTCTCACCAACCGTGGATATCCCAGTTACTTCATCCGTAAACAATTGGACCGTGCCTGGAATCACCAAAGCTCCAACTGGCTTTTCCGCGAAACCCAATATTCTCACTCAGTATTATCCTAGCTTCCAGATCCTACAAAATCTCCTTAATTGGCGCATCCCATTCGCGCCTGTGTTACCTGAGACTGAAACAGCTCTCCCCTCTTGTCCGAAAACAGTATACCGCAGGCCTTCGAATCTAAATACGATACTGACCAGAGTTGGACCCATTTAGTCCCCTCCCACAAAATCTTTCAAGTTAATTAAACCCCGCTGATTAGAGATGCAGGGAATTACATGCAGTTAAGGCAGGGTTTACCGTTGGCAGACAAGGTACAGGTATAGAGATATATGTCTGTGGCAGTTCCCATCTCTCCCTATGGCAGGAGAATCAGGATTAACAATTTTCAGGATAATTGCACGAAAGGTCCCGTCATAGGTGCAGCCATGATGTGAATGTGTTCTTGTATGGGGAGATGAGGAAGTTCTGATTTTAAGGAGTAGTGATGGTTGTTGATGCGGATGTTTAGAGGTGTTTGGGTTTCTTCAATGTGGAAGGCTTAACATAGGTTACAGCATAAGAAGTAGATAACTTTGGAGGAAATTCAACTGCCGGAGTGTCGGACAGTATGTTTTGTGAATGACGGGAAAGTCAGACGAATCAAAAAATGGAACAGGCTTTCAAATGAGGTTTATTTCACATGCCGGTTTTTGAGGAAGGGGGATGAATGGATTAAGTTCTGGTCAGGATTGTGTTACATGTATATGAAAGAGAGGGGAGAGACAATAAAAAGTTACTACATTTATTACTAATCACGTAAATACCCATTCTCCTTTCCTTTTCTTTGTTCTACAGCCATACGTAACACCCTTGTTCTCTCTATTCGCTCGGTAATAGTCATTATCATGTGCCGTAATATTCTAATGCAAACTGTGTAACTGTATGTATAAGAAATATAATCTGTTTATGAGAATGACACCGGGATTATGAAGATCCCTACACTGGATTTAAATTTTACTGATATGCCATTATTTCCTGCGAGGAAATCACATTTATTCGGCGTTCACTGTAATGAAGATACATGCTCTTTGTGGACATTTAAAGGAAATTAAGAATCAAAAGGAGTAAGAATACTTACAACCTCATTTTGTTGGGATGTGATTCGTCTTCTCCACCTATCAAAATAATACCTTTCAGTTTCACGTTTCCTGTAAACCTGAAAGAAAACAAACAAGAATTTTTGAGCATTATATTATTGCAAATGTACATTTAATATTATAGATTCACAGCAATAAATTGGTTCTATTGTATTAAGTCTGACAACATAAGTCTCAAACAAGCCTCATGCCAACCAACGGGTGCATAGTCATCTTTTGATACCAAATAAATGGATACTCTGCTTTCAGAAAATATATTCGAATCTACTTCTTGATGGTCCTTTAAACTGAAGTGAGAATCAACATTTCTCAATCTACTTCCCAACGTCAAATTTTCAATTTCAAGTTTAATGAATTCTTTACTATTTTCGAACGAGACGGATTACTCACGCCACACCAAGAAACAGGGTTTCCATGGTTTGGTACAAAAACAGCAGTTGTCTGAGTGATATCTGTTTACCGGAAGATTATAAAAGGACACAAAAAAAAAAAAAAAAAAAATTCAATTAACTTTACAAAATATTGTATTTTACCGGAGCTAATACGTGTTATAATACTAAGAACATAACAGAGCACTGATCTTATGAAAAAGTTAAAATATAAGGATGATAGTCAGGTTCAGCAAATCATAAATGAAGACTGAATACTGTCTAGACGAAAGAAGTATATACCATCACAACAATATGGAACAATACTGGTATAAGAGGTTGGATTGTATATAATAATCAACGATACACGTACTCTTTAGGTACCATATAATTAGAGAGAGAGAGAGAGAAAAAACAAAGATTCTTGAACTCCCGCCGTATCATGGAGATGGCAAAGAGCATCGACGGTCTCCTGAGGTTCAACACTCCAGAAGACTTGTGTAGCAAGCCTTACAGCAAACGTGAGGCGTCCAACTCTCATCTTGATTTCTTAATACGCAAAATTTGCCAAAATAAAAGTCTGTTAGCTGTTCTTATGGGGTGATTGATACTTCTTCTCCGTTGGTCTGTTTACACACTTATGCAGTATTATTAACAACAGCCCAATAGACTGTGCGAACTTTATACCATGTCAAAAAATGTAGCTTTCCATTGAATCGTAAGGTAAGACAAACTCGGCATTTCAGGCGTGCTTATAGCACTCACGTACAGCTCAGCAGAACCTGATTTCCATTATCAACGGTGTGCCGTTTCGTAAAGAACCAACTACAGGATGTCTACAGAACACACAGAAGCCAAATTTATGGCATTCGCATGCAACAAAAAGATGAAGAAATGCTGAGTCCAGCTAGGGAGCCCGGGACTGCCACACCGGAGCTCACAAGATATGAATCCCTGGGTAACCACATTCTTAACAAATCCTGCCGTAACATTAAAAGTTCACAATATCAATTATGCATGAGATTTTTTCTGCACATTTGGGAAAATTGAAGAAATGCCGTTAAAAATAACTAAAAGTTACAAAGTGTACCTGATTGAATTCATGATATGAAACTCAATTTCTCGACTATTATCACCAATAAATCACGCTCATTACTTTTTTTATGACTTGCATGACCTGCAGACACCCTGAACTGACGACTTTTAATAACATATTCGTGTTCAGGGGCTCAAAATGAATTCAAAAAAATAAAAATCCCCCATGTAGTAATTGTGTTGTTTTCCAGTGTTGCATTACGAATCATTTACACAATTCCACTCAATTACTATGTGTTAGCTTACGCAAATGTGATATGCAAATGCCTTTTACCCCGATATCATACTTTTCAATATTTATTAACCACTTTATACAGCAATCTAAATATTATTACAATTATTCACAAATGGGAAGTGTTCGAGATATCTCCGGGGGTCTCGGTAACAAGAGCATGTTATGATTCAGATATAAACTTCCTTTGCATAAAGAGCTTGCGTGTGGCAACATGTTGAAAACACACAGAAAAGTTGGTTTCTGCTATCACCGGGAATCGAACTCGGAATCCCTTGGTTAAGTTACAATAGACACAGAAAGTTGGGCGTGGATTTGGTAACTTAAAAGTAAAGCACTCAGCAGGCAACCGGAGTAACGAGGTGCGATTTTCAGTCGTTCTCTGTGTATTTTCAACATGTTACTTCTCGCCTGCTTTTCAGAGCATAGATTACTTACAAGCATAATTGTGAAAAAAAGAAAAAAAGTTCTCTGTGACGGGATAAACAATAATTATCTTCTGAAAGCCACTGTACGTACATGTCTGTATGCAACACATATCAATACACTGGATGAACCAGAAGTCTGGAAACACCTGTTTACTTTTAGAATGTTTAAACAAATGCAAAGTAAATACACATTAATGGGAACTCAGTCGAAGGCTATGACCGCCATCTTATATCTTACATGGAAATATTTAATACGGAGGATCATCCCGCCACCGTAGCGGAGGAACCTTAGATTTTTATACTCGGATCGAAGGATGTGGCAAATATAAGAAAATAAAAGGCGAGAGGTTTTAGAAACATGGGCTTAGTATCTTGTTGAGAAAGGAAGTTATATTCAGTAGCGCTCTGACTAACCCGACAGATTCGTTGAAGTCCAGTTGGCTGCTAACTCCTGTTAGCCTGTTCACAAATATAAGTTGCTAGTGTACATGTTACTGTAGCGAACTCGTATATCGGAGTGAATATTATCTCTCCGTAACTTCAGTATTTGTCCGTTCGCTTTTCCCTTTTTCGGGAAAGAGAGGCGCTTGAAAACTTCATGGGTCAACAGATTTCCAGGGGAAAATGATGGCCCATGAATATTAAGTGCCTGGTTTTTAACGAGTCTGCCCGGAAGAGTCTTATGCTATAAACACAATTAGTATTATTCCATTATAAAACTAGTTGTTCAACAGCAGTTATTTGATTATTTGATTTTTATGCACATCTTGTTGATCCTCGTAATACCGCTGATGTAGGGTATTTACGTAACTGATGACAACCGTCAATATTCGTGTGTTGATGTAATTGTTCTTATAACTTTGGTAACATAATATATAAAAGTCTCTGATATTGAATGTACCAGGGTACCTGGTTCGAGGAGCCTAAGAGGCGTTACAATATATCAATTCGGATTAAAATTTTACTAGAAAAACATTGTTCAAGGTTTTTTTTTTTTAATGCAACGTAATTTTTGAAAGCGATAATGACACGTAAATCGTTCTGAAAGGAACTTGTATCACTTACAGCACTTGGTCAACGCATCCTTTTACAATAATCAAGTTCGTCACAACCAACTTAAAAAACGTTTTGATGACAAAATTTCAGTTCATATCAATAAATCACATGGCACGCTTCCTATTTAGAAATTTTAGGTAGATAAAAGATGATCGACTTTAAGATGGTGGCCATTACAGTCATATTCCTCACAGTACCAACTGGTATACATTTTGTTCTTATTTCTTTTACTGTTTCAAAAACAAAGCGCGTTTCCAAACTTCTGAGTGAATAATTATTAACGTCCTAAACGAGCTGGTGAGGACGAGACTTACAGTTTTCGGTAAAGTGGACTCCGAACCACTCCGTTCGCGGACGCCGGCGAGATTGAACTCATGACCACGCGCACAGAAAGTGGGTGCGCTGACCTCTTGACCACCCTGAGGTCTCCAGCTTTTCAAATCAACAACTGCACACTAATGTCACATAGGAATATATTTATGCCAAAACTAACTTCGTTTCTGGTAAAATTCTAGTTCGGACTGATATACTACACGTCCCACTTTCTGTCTAAAAAAAACTGAGCGAGATTCAAAATGGCGGCTAAAGCCTATTAAAGGTAGCGCCTTCGACCCAATATCCATTGGTGAGTACTATATTTACCGTTCCTTCTTTTAAGTGTTTTAAAATAAAAAGGTGTTTATAGATTGTTGGTTCACCCTGTTTTACTACATAATTTACTCCTTTGATAGTTATAATGAAAACTTTATTTATTTTATTAAGACCAATAACATGCAATCTTATCTAATTTGAAACACAAAGAGTTCTGGAGTTTCTGTTACAAACTTAACAAAATCTCATCATGATCAATGTCATTGGTAGTTTTTCATGAATATTTTGTAACTGTAACAAACAACTACAAAACTGTAGTAAATTAATATAAAGAAGAAGCTAATTCATACTCCATTTCCAACTTTAATCACACTTCAATTAAAAATTACGAAATGCAAATCGAGGCATGTTGTTTAAAGGAAGAGAAAACAATAGTCACAGTATTTCACATGGTTCTATCGAACTTCCTCAAGTGCTAAGACAAAGGTAAAGGACAGATTATTGTTACTCATCATCATCTTAGTAGTCAGATATTTTTAATTGTACCTTGCTAATACTTACGGAATATTAAATAGTAGCTCATCATCCACATCACTTTCTACAAACTGAAAAAAAAAAAAAAATGTATTAATATTACCTCGTTTCATACCATTCAAGTTACTCTAATATTTTCCTCACGACACTATAATTTAAAATTGTAGCTACCAAGAAGGTCGCAAGCCCTTTACGACTGACGGGTTAATTTTATCATATGTTAACATGAATTAACATATTCTAATAGCTTTAAGTCACAAATCAAAAGTAAATAGGAAGTATTATTTTCCTAGTACGTACAGATATGAGGCCAGTCATCCAGACCGGCAGAAAATTACACACAGCCTTTCGTAGCACTATTTGGACTGCTTAGTTGTCGCTAGATGTTTACAGGGGTAAGGTTTATTTTATCTACTACGAAGGAAGTAAACTTTACAAGAGAAAGATAATGCTAGTGAAGTGTTGAAACGGAAATTAAATAACTTTTGAGGGTATGGTTCACTTTATCTACTCCAAACTTGAGCCAGCTACTGACCATTATTATACACTCTTGTTTTGTTTTTTTTAATTTAATTATCCCTGGCACTTCTATACGCATATCCCGGCAGGTAGCGACAGAAAACCTGTAACGGAAACAACGCTATAATAATTACTTAGTAAAATTAGCATTCCAGTTGATTCAGAGTCGGATATGGTCACACGCGGAGGAATACTAATGGCGTCACACCGAGATTGTATTTTTTAGATTCTGAATTCTTTTACTGTTAATAAATTAAGCTACAGTGGATTACGTTAGGTTAGAAAAGTCAGGTTCGGTTATTTTTTTTTATATATATATATATATATACGCATTTTTCAAAGTGGACAACCAGTTACTCGGCCCAATGGACCCCCATAAAAGGTCATATAGTAACAAGTATATCTGTCTTTCACCATTAATACAGTGCTTCATTGCTCCAAAACTTATTTTAATTTGCGTATCAACATTGCTACACACTCTCCAAACATGATCTTTCTCCTGTAAATTGTACTTTCTTTGAGGTAGATACAGAAAACCCAACTCACTAGTAGAGTCATGAACCAGTGTAATAAGAGTCAAAAACGTAAATATGGGTAGGAATATATGCCAAAGGTAAAATAAAATAATGGCTGAGCAAAGCACTACATTTTTTTTTTTTTTTTTTTGTAAACGTTTTCGCCGACTACCAAAACACTCGGCTTCCTCAGACACACTAAATCATATACACAACACAACCTTCAGTGAGACAGTTCCGTGGTTCCTGATTGGCTCTTATCAGAAGTTCCCAGCCAATTCCGTACCGACTACAAAAAGTGAATTTTTAATTAACCCCCCTCCCCTGCTCCTACTACCTACCAAAGGTGGAAAAGCGATGAACTGGAACGCGGGACTTAAAATTGATGACCAGTGGGATAAGTTATTGAGAAGCCTGAAAATATAGATTGTATTATTGTTGTAAGGATGTACAGTGTTGCTTTGTTATTATTATTTATTTGTTTATTTACTCTTTATTTTATATTTTTAACTTTTTAGTTTTATTTATTTCTTTATTTATTGTATATATTTTTAGTTTTCCTCATTTTTCTTTTATTGTATAATTAGTTTTGTTTATTTTATTGCTTATTTTATTTATTTTCTTTTCTTATTTAAATAGTTTGTACAAGAAGGAAGAGGAAAAGGGCTTAATTTGATTTTGTAAGATAAAGGTAGTAGGAGCAGGGGGGGTAATTAAAAATTCACTTTTTGTAGTCGGTACGGGATTGGCTGGGAACTTCTGATAAGAGCCAATCAGGAACCACGGAACTGTCTCACTGAAGGTTGTGTTGTGTATATGATTTAGTGTGTCTGAGGAAGCCGAGTGTTTTGGTAGTCGGCGAAAACGTTTACAAAAAATTTTAATTTTTTAAAATAAATTGTAGTGCTTTGCTCAGCCATTATTTTATTTTACCTTTGGTATATAAAAGCAAAGCTTTCGTATGGAGAATATCATAGTTAGGAATATATGATCTTCCGCCATGGGTGAGGGATTGGGAGTAACTGGTTGCCAACTGTGAAAAGTGCGTACCGTATATATGAAAAAAAAAAAAAAAACCTGACTTTTAACTAACTGTACCTTAATTTGTAAACAGTAAAAGAAAGCAAAAAAGAAAACATCTGAGTGTGACGCTATTAGTATTCCTCCCGGGTCCACCATATCCAGCTCCATACCAACCTTTTTTTTTTAAGGTGAAACGCACCCTAACCGAATGCGCCATCCAACTGTTTTTTCCTAACTACGGACAACACAGTTAAAATCACATCCATGCCGGAGGCGGGATTCGAACCCACGATCCTTGACTCGACAGACTAAGGTGCTAGACCGCTTGGCCACCTGGATCGGCTCCAACTGGAGTGCATATTTTACTAATTAATTATTATCGTGTGATTGTCGTACTATTTTCGTGATAGTTACATGTTGGGTTGTGCGTATGGAAGTGCCAGTGATATATTTTTTTTTCTAAACTAGCTGTGTTAAGCGTGTAATATTGGTCAAGAAGGTGGTGGATGTTTGTACGTGTAGTAGATAAAATTAATCTTAGCTGGTATTTATAGAAGTATCCGTTATAATTATTTGCACGGAAATAAGTTGTACAGAGCGTACATATGGTTGAATGCCGGCGGAAGCTGCTGCGGGCTATAAAGAAAAGTTTATCCGAACTGTAAACCCATGTCTTATGACAAGGACGTAAGTTCATTCGAGTTCTCACATTATCGGTGCTAAAACTAAAATGACTCAGCCCACCGTTGCAACTGAGAAATGTTTCTGCCAAGGGCCATAGTTAAGGAGAGACACTATATAATAGTTTTGGGAAAAAGCGTGCAAATTAATTTTGCTATCATTTTGAAATATTTTTCAAAACGACACCCAATATGAATTTGCCGCTTGCACATAAAGTGCAAATGTGTTTTATTAGTGCACGAATCTCACGGAGTGCGTCTGCTTAACTGTACCCAAACAAGAACTTCATTCTTTTCTCGCTAATAATAATAATAATACCTTGGCTGCATCCATTCGTTCTTCCCATGGTTTAAATACGTCTTTCCCAGACCCTTCAATTCGTTCATTTAAACATTCCAGATTTTCTTTATCTATTTTCCTGAATAAGCTATATTGCACTCCCATCTCTGGTGTTTCATCGTGTTTATGATCTCCTGCACAACTGTGTCCTCTGTCTGACATTTTATCGTTCTGCCAAAGTTCTAATGCAAGTAAATAGAAATACGCCGATTAGAGATTACAAATTCAACATCTGAATAAAAACAACACACGCTTTAAAGTCTGCATTTGTCACTGCATAGTTTTCACCTCTTGCTTGTCATTGCTTTCCACATTCATTATCATATTGGATTTCATCTCGCTGGAGTATAATCCCTGAAAACGTCAGCACAGGCAGTAAGTTAGAAGGTAAAGTTTAACTCATTTGACTTCTATCAATCCATTTGACCAAGATTGGACTAATCGATGGTATTAAAATTAGTATAGTAGGGGCCAGGGAACGGAGGGCTACTTATCGATCGTTCACTTGTAGTTTGAACAATATGGATTCAATTTTCAGTTCTAACACATCTTCACTCTTGTTATAGTTGTCTGGCTAGTTTTTTTATTTATATCTTACTTCTTGCAATAAATGTAAAACATATTAGAGCGTGTAATATTATATGCATAGTTTAGTATGTCCATAGCTCAAGAACTAAGACATAAATATAAACGGACCACACAACGATAACAAGCATAACAAACTGACTTGGAACTGAAAATTTAGTCCATATTGATTTTAACTGGAAAGAGACTATCAAAATTAATTGTTCCCTCAGTTCCCCCTGACTTCAAATATTCATTAAATATTTTGATGTCATTGATTAGTCCAGAATCGCTTTAGGGTAGAGTTCAATGGTCTAAACTGTCCTCTCTCTCTCGACATAGAATGTATTGATGCATGTATAAAATTTTAGAAATGCAAAAATATGCAAAAGGGAATATTTATTCATGAAAAAGTAATGTTGTGAACAAAGGAGACAAATTAGAATGACTGAGAACAATGAAGCTTGTCGAAGTAGAAAAATTGGAAACTAGTAAATGCAAATAACGGAATAAATGGAAACAGCAAAAACATAATTCGTGGGTATTCTTTCTTTTACAACGTGCTTTATTAAAATTCCTCTTTGTCACGTTTTACACTCTTCTACGAATGGCGCTATGATCCATTAAGTGTTGAGTTGATTTTTCTTGCTAGCCGCTGCTAGCACAGTGAGAAGGCTGTACCTTTTATTTGGGAAGGGGAATGTAAGTGGGAGTTTGGAGAGCTAAGTTGGGCTGTGGGTTATTACTGTAATCTAGTAACTTTATTTATTCATCCATTATTCAAACAGGACATTGTGAGCTTTGCTCATATTCATATTATAGGTTGAATATAAATCATGATAATGAGGAACGAAGATGAAGTGCACTTATACATCACAATACTTTGAAAAAGATAAAGACGAGTGGGGGTGAATCTTCTTGTTCAGGGGTTGCTCTGAACATTGATGGAGTCAGACAGGCGAGGCCGTATTAGAACATTGATGATTATTGTGCAATAAATGATGGTGCTCTGTGGTGAGGGATGGCTAAAAAGGATAGACTGAGATGTATACGTAATCTGGATGTTTGGTGGCAGTGCATAGTGATATAGCGTGAGAGTGAGAGTGGTGGATGAGTATATGTACTGAGTGTTGAATATGTTTCGTGCTTCTAAATAATACCGTAAAGTAGTAGATGAGTGTTTTCATATCATTGGCTTATGTATTTGAGACGTAATGAGGTGGAGTAGTAGGTGAGGAAAGGTGATGCGTTCATACGTTTTGTTGGGCTGGGCAGTTGGATGCGATAGGCAATTCGGAGAGCATGACGTTAGAGAAATTGGAGCTTTTGATATATTTTTGGGTTAACTGATATTCATGCAGTATAGCCGTAAGTTAGTACAGGTCTAAGGAAAACTTTATATGTATATATGACGGTTGGTGATTTTAGTCCCCAGCTTGTTCCGCAAATATATTTTAGCATATTCAGGCCGTTAGTAGATCAATTATGATCATGTGTAAGTAGGGTCGCCATGTGAGACGATGGTCTAAAATAATGCCAATGTATGTGACTTGCTGAGAGGAACTAATCGGTTCATGAAATACTTGAATGTTCAGTAATTCAGGATTTCGTCAAACTCGGATCGTCGCTTAGAGGGAATGAGAACGATGTTCCGAAAGGTTGGGGATATTTACCGGGTGTTGTCGATATGCTACCGATGGGGAAAAGCTGATTGCTTCCCCATCGTTAGCTCTGAGTGAAGGATGTTTGTTGTCGTATCGCAATAAGGTGTAGCCGGAAACTTTCTATATGAATTTTGGAGTGAGAGATGTTTCGTTGAGAACGAAGGTTGTGATCTTTTCTTCTAACAGGAGTGAAGAGCGGTCTGTTTTGGTTCAGCGAACGAATATTTAGAAATAAGGATGTTAGGTCTATGAGCAATATTGATATCTATATTGGTGAAATTGTAATGGAGTTATACTGCAGTTTTCAATGCATTAGCGTGAAAATGAGCATATGGGCCTGAAAACGTAGCGTTGAAGTTTACTTGAAAAATTGTTCTCCCTGTATGCTGGATTTGTTGTAAGATGTGAAGCTGAAATGGATGTATATTTTGCAGTTACGGTGATGAATGTAAGAACTTGCTCAATTGTTATCGATTGTCACAAAGTTACTGCTGAATTTGAGTTTGAGTTTCTGCGGTACGAATTGGTACGATAAGTTCCGGTTTAGTATGTTCAGGTGTAGGTCTAGCTTTGCATTTATAAATAAAAGTGGGATGAACTTCACCACAAGTTTTACATTTTGGAGGCTGTTGAAGGTTTCGGACAGGATTTTGTGTGATGAGGTCCAGAGCAGAAACCGCATTTAGAATCATTAGTGCATTTGGAAGTTGGATGAGAATTGAAGATCTGAATTGAAAAACATCTCAAGTCCACAGGAGTATATTTTTTAGGAGTAACGAAAAGGAGTCCAAGGTCTTCGTATGTTATCCTATTCAGCGAAATTTATTTTGTATTAAAAGAGGGTTTCTGTGGTGGAATTAGGATGTAATATTTATGCAAGTGGCTAGCCCTTGGAACATAGATACCGACGAACAGAAAAAATGCAAATGCGAAAAAAAGTGGACTTGGGATGTTTTGCAATTCAGGTATTCATTGACACTTTTCGCAGTGGATTGGTAGTGGAGGCGGTGAATGCGATGTTTCGACTCGATAACGCCTTTTGTAGATGTACGCCCCATTAGCTAGCAAGTCATCTATTGTTTCTTGGTGATTAGTGAAAACATGTAACATGTATGTAGCTTCGCCTGTTCTGGATTTGATTCTGGAACATTTGATGATAGAATGTCCTTCTTGTTTGAGTTCAGTCAGAGCTTCCGTGTCTGTCACTGTAAGTTCTACTCCGCGGATGACTACAGAGAGTGTCGGTTGTTTGCGTGGAGGGGGAGGCTGCATTGATGGTTTGTTGGTGAGGCGAGTGAGATTTGCTGTTTTTCCAAAGATTTCGAAACTATGACGGTTACGGATTGTGCTGTTTGATCATGTCGAATCTTTATGGTTATGCCACTTCGGGTCGGAATGATACGTGTGATGATGTCTCGTGGAAGATATTTGGTGATTTGTTGCAGTAACAGCTTTGAATATCTTAACTTTTCGTTCAAATTGGTGAGTGAGTTTGTTCAAGATCTGGAAAGTCTGATTTATTGGTGATGCCCATAGCTCTTTCATGATCTGATTCGCAGTCACTAATGGTATGGGATTTCTTTTCCGAAGGTGAGTTTGGATTGTTGTGATGTGATCTAGAGCGTGAACGCACAGGCAATTTTTTCTTGAAAACATTTAAGTTGATCCGATGATCTGCCGAGAGTAGGGTACTGTGGAGGTCTTGGTACTTTAGGTGGAAGTCGATGTTGATATTGTTGATCCTGGATAGACATGACGAAGATGATGATTAGTGACTCAAGTAATGTGAAGATTGCTGTGTTAGAATGAAGAACCGAAGACCTAAACGACGTTCAATGTTCTGTCAATGTGATGATTACAAAATATTCAGTCTCTGTGCTATGACTGCTCCTCATAATAACACGAACCCTCCGCCACTGAGAAATGCCGTCTGTCTCAAAGTGGCAGTGCACGTACTTTTCTCGCTCCTGCGTATGGAACACGAGGTCCTCGTTAGTGACGCTGACCAACAACAGTTAGGCTAGATCAAGTTATGAAGTTGCTTTTTCCATGTTTACTCAATGCTTACTACGTGACACTTATACCAGAGCGTATAGACATGAAAAAGTATGCTCAATCTTATCTGTTTATACAAGGAGTTTATGGTCATGCTGCTGTCAAACTCTTATTATTTTTCCTTTTTACGGGCGTGTATTCTGTTACTAATTTTGTGTAAAAACTTCTATCAGTCAATCAGTTTGTTATGGATATATATCTGTGTAATGGAAAGCATCGTCATTATATTTCAAGTAGGAAGCAATCATATTAAATTGTATTATATTGTAATTAGGAAGAAACTTGCAGATATGTATACTAAATTATATATCTTGACAATGACGTTACTAATTTTACATAATGAAATGTGTATATCTATAATCTTGGTAAAACAAATTACAAGCATATAAATAAATTATACTGACAGGTATAGATGGCAGTGTGATTTAGACATGAACTGTTATATAATAAAGGAATCTTATTTTGGAAGAAGCCGAATTAAAGGTAATGTGTAGAGAATGTAAATAATAATTGAATGTATCATGCTTGATGAAGAAAATATGATCTGTCAAACGTGATGTAAACAAAAGAACGGAAGTTAAAGTGTTTGGGTGATTCAGTATGAAAAGTGATGTAAAAGATGCTTGTGGAATGCAGCTGTTGTTCCAACTTTTCTGTTATTATTATTATTTTAAATAAATCTATGCTTTTGCTCTTATGAGTTAATCTTTTGTTCTTTGTTGAATCTATCTTTTGTTGATATCTTTACGAATTCCAAAGCAAGCTGCAAAGCTGCTATGCTCTTTAAGTACGTTTATGAAAACAGTCCTGAGTAAAAGTTTTACGTAAGGATATTGTTCGGTAGTTTCCACTACACTACGGCGAGTGCAGATTTGAAGCACTATACCTTCTCTCGTGATAAGTTTATATTCATGTTATATTGTCGGAATCCATATCAACTCCAAATTTCTAGAACTTACGCAGAGGAAGAGGTACCGTGAGATTTTTCTACGAGACGATCATTAAAGTATTGATCCCAAAGACGAGTGTATCTGAATAGCGAAGTTGCTAATATTAAGACAATCTATGATTCTAGACTGATCGAATTTGGTTACACGTGAAGTGTATAAGAGTGGTAATTACAGCATATGGCGACCATCAATGGGGTTTTTGGAACTGATGATTCCAATTAAGTAACTTCAGAGGAAGAATTGCCAGAGGAAGATTTGAAGGATTTGTGAAAAGATTGTGGGAAAAGTGTGAAACCAAAAACATACGAAAGAAGAAAGAAGACTAAAAGCAGCTAGGATACAAAAGGGGAAGGAAGAGGAAGAAGAAAGAAGACAACAGAAGACAGAAGAAAGTAGAAGAATAAAAAGTTAGGCGACAACAGGAAAGGGAAATAAAAAAAGGAGAAAGGGAAAAGTTGAAAGAAGAAGATAAAAAAGGAAAATGAAAAGAAAACAGAAAACATCAAAGAAAAGAAGTAAAGGAATAAACGCCAAAAACATTGGTAAACCAAATGAACAAAAGGAGAAAGAAGAGGAAGAAAAGGAAAATAATATAATTCTAAGGAAGAAATAGAGATTTTAAGCAAAGCACATCAAAGTCAAATAATTCTGGAAGAGGAATTGAGAGCAAATATTTTTTACAAACAACTCCTTAAAAATGATTATGATGATCAGTGGGTTAGAGAATAAGTATGCTGAAGTAAGTGAAACAAACAACTTTGGAAAATAGTTATCAACATCCTTAAAAATCCTTGGAAGAGAGTTCGTTCTCGAAGAAAGAAGATGTACTAATTATATCGGATTTGTTGAAAGTACAGGCAGAGAAGATACAAAAGCTTCAGGAAATGAGGACGTAAACCAGTCCAGTATGATAAATCTTGAACATAGTTCAACATTAGGTAATTCAATTGAAAGAAAATCCAAGACTGATTTGCAGTACAATTCAGTCCAGACCAAGCCAGTACAAGAAAGAGAATAAACCATTATAGACGTATCTTTATAAAATGGTATAGGATACAAAATTGTTCTCAGCAGATTCAGCATATGGCTAGAGAAATGATCAAGATTGATCCTAATTTGCTCGATGAACTTGTATGTTTATTTATTTTTCAAACTCTAACGATATACATTAAAGAAAAGATGTCAGTGTATCATCCAAAGACTACTTTACAATTAAGTAAAATAGTAAATTGATTTGAAATAATAATATAAAAGAAGAATTCAACGTAAGATTTAATAGTGAAATCCATTTAGAAGTGCTTTTTTAAGATGTCGATTTATGTATTGTGATTTAGCAACAGGTAGAAATTATGGAATTTCCAGGATTAGAAATCTTATGAAGATGCTTTGATGAAAATAGAATTGACAAGGTATGCATATAATGTATATCTAAATGGTAATATGTTCTTAATTTGTAGATATGAAGGTATATTTCCAATGGGAAGTCCTTGGAACTCCTATTCATTTCTAGTTTACCTAAGTGTTGAATCAAATAAAGTGATTCAGATTCTTACGTTGAACTCGGCTACTTTGATTTTTGATATCAGAATACAGAATGTTGTGTTTATATCTTATCCAATATATACGCTTTGATTTGTTGATAGAATAATAAAGTAATTAGATTACCTTCGGCTATACCCAAGTTAATACCATGTTTCATACATACGCAATAAAATATTACAATAAGATTGAAACTGTTCAGATGGTAAATAAACATGATTTACTCAATGGTGATGAGATAGTGGATAACTTACCTTTGTTGTCAGAAAAATTCAGATGTGGGTAATTCAGATGTGGATAAAGAGGAGAAAGTAACAATAAGACAACTGCTAGAATCGAAGTTTGATGGTGAAAAGAATAAAAATCATTGATTGTCCTCAAAAATAAGGGAGAGTTTGAGTTCTTGTGATGAATCAATTTTTATAGAACTTGAAAATGAAGATTGTTGCTTAGATAAAGAATTTAGGTCAAAAGATTTTGAATAATGACGTGGACATTAAAAAAGAGGAACACTTGATGACCTTATTTTTTATAATGCAAATAGATGGGTATGTTTGATGCTGAATTGAGTAATATGTTAACCATAGGGACTAATCAATAACTAACTATAAAACATCAAATATTATAAACGATTGACTGTAGGACCGTTATTCTGTGTCAAAACCAATTTCATAATTCTATTGATTTTTTTTCTGCAATGGGCACGAACATTGAGATTCGAGCCCACGATAGCTATATTAAAGACTTAAAAAAATGAGTAATATGTTGACGTATATTTTATAATATATTCATTTGGAAAAGTTAATGGAAATTGTACTAATTTTGATGTATAAGAAATAAGATTTGATTACACTGAAGTAAATTTCGTACTGATTTTAGAGTATGCATTGAGAATCATGATGATTTATCTTGGTTAATTATCACCTCAAGATTTACTGATAGTCACCTTGTTGACCCTAACAGTTTATATTTAAACAACTTTGGCGACGAATAGTAAGATACGAACTCACAATAAGACAAACATAGCTGAATCTAAAATAAGATTTTATCAGTTTGATGAGTCAAGAGAATCGATTGACAACTGTGTAGAACATTGCAATGAACATACATTGTGACCTACAAGAGGTAAAATTAGAAAGACGGCAGCAAATACTATTAACCTCCTTGTCTTCAGAATTGTATGCAAGGGTTAAGGAAATTATTCATCCTAATGAGATTCTCAAAGTAGCACTTAAAAAGTTAGAAGATATTTTGGTAAAATGTATACAAAGCATACCAATGTAACTACAGAATGATATATATTTCATAAACTTATTCAACAAATAAGACATCCAGTTAAAAAGTATATTGAACTCGTGAGAAAGCAAGCACCAAAATATAAATTTGGATCTTTTGAACATGAGGCATCCAAGGACCATTTGGTGTTAGGAGTTCTAGACGGATCATTAAGAAAAGGTTTTGTTTCAGGAGGGTGATTTGAATTTCATAAAGACCTCAACTTTATCATTACAATTTGAAACCATTGAGGCAGAAAGGAAAGGAGGCAGGCAGAATCTTAGGCAAAGCATTATAATCATCCTACATCGATTAAACGGAAGTTCATGCTACAGAAAGATCCAAACAATCATCTATAACATCGGTATAATATAAACAACAACAGAATCTAGCAAAAATTCAGTGTAAAGCTTGCGGTTATCTCCATACAGTAAATGTAGATGAAAGCTTATGGTAAAATTTGCCATTTCTGCCACAATAAGAATTATTTCAAGAATCAGTGTTTTCAAAAAAGAAGAAAAACAAGGACACGGATATATAGAATATGTATCCAGATGAAAAATACAAAACAGAATCGAACAAAAATAAACAGATTAATGCAGCAATTTCAATAGATGACATTTGGATGAACAATGTGCGTGATACTGATATTACTTTTCATAGTGAATTACTAATTCTTAAAATGAATATAAATAAAAAAGTAGAGATGTTAGCAAATTCTGGGGCTGGATACAATTTGATGGATAGAACTACCACCAAAAGATTACAATTGCAATGGAAGAACTTAGCAAATACCAGTATTTAAAATCAATTGCTGGGAGAAAACTACCAATAACGGCTTAGCTAATTGTTCCATGTGAATATAGGCACAGAAAATTAAACTTAATTCTTGTCATAACGAACTATGATCTGCCTTGCACTATTATAGGAAGGAAAGGTTTAGACGTATTATATCCAGGTTGGAAGCATCGTCTACTAGAGTTAAATTCGAATAAAATAAATATTGCATCGGAAAAGATAGATGTGGGCAGAACGCAAAACAATGAGCCAATTTTCTCTTTAAATAAGCAATATCTTAATTTAGAAACACTGTAGCATCAACTGCAAGATGAGTTATGCTCAATGACAGATAAGTTTGATATAATGGAATCTTAGATATTAAAACTATCTAGTGAGATTAAAGTTTTAAGTACTAAATCAAAGAATACGGTTGAAAAGATGGAAGTAAACAATGTTGACCAATCACCGGAACTAGAACAATCAGGTGATAAGATATGCCAGAAACCAGAATTAGTTGGAGATAAGTCAAAAAATGATTACTGTAAATGATGAACTTGTGACAGAAATCATTGAAGATGAGAAATTAAAGGAAGAAAATAGTTTTTTGTGTGATATTGACATAAAGGAAGTTAAAGAAAAAACAAAAGTTAAAACAAGAGAAGACTTTGATGAAGAAGAAATTGAAATAATGATGATTAAGTACTATGGTGAAGAGTTAAGGCAATGAGAAAATATGGCCATGGAAATATTTCATCGCCTTGTTTGTCTTGTAAATACAAAGAATGTTTCTGTCTATGAAGGTATATTTACTATGAATTGAAACTATGGAACAGATACATTTGAAGGAACTCTAATTTGAATGATTACGGAACTAATACATTTTACGGAAACTTGGGTTTAGGCAAGTGTTATTTCTTTTTGGTGATGTATGTTTTATTACACTTTATTTAGGAAAAGGAGTGAGTTGATACAGTGTAAAGAACTTGAAAATGAAGATTGCTGCTTAGTTAAGGAATTTAGATCAAAAGATTTTAAATAATGACAAGGACATTCAAAGAAGAAGAACACTTGATGATATTAATTTTTATGAATCTAATGCATGTTCATGTTTGTTGCTGAAATGAGTAATAAATTGACGAATATATCCGTTTGGAAATTATCATGAGAATTGTACTAATTTTGATGCATTGATATAAAAATCAAAAGTACGTTTTACAGAAAGGTGAACTGATTTAATATATTGAAGTTAAGAAATCGTGAAATATTGAATGGTGAATGTGATTCAAACAACAATGTCAACAACTAAAGTTGGATATCAAATATGAATAGACACATATGCTAATACTGATTTGTTGGTGGTAAATACTCAACAAAGGGTTTAATATAGTATGCATCATTGTACGTCGATTGCTGAAATAAGATTGATTACATTGAAGTGAATTTCGTATTGATTTTAGAGTATACATTGAGAATCACGATGATTTATCTTGGTTAATTATCACCTCTAGATTTACTGATATTACCTTGTTGACCCTAACAGTTTCTATTCTAACAAGTCTCAACGTTAAAAAGTTCTAGACAAGGATCGTTAGATTTATCAGATAATTTTTATAGTTCATCTCTGAGGGCCACTCAGGAAGAGAGGAGAGATTTTGAAGTGTATCAATATGGTGGGGAAAGAATAAATAAACAACTTAAGGGAGGCTGTGAGGTTTCTTGAAACCAAAAATAATATGATGGATTAGAAACACCAAGTTTAGAGAATATGGAATCAATGATAAGTTAGAACACTGAACAGCAAATAGAACCTGTGTATCAATAATCTTTAATTCACTTTGAGAGTAAACAAGAGGAAAAATTTGCCTCATTTGTAGGAGAGCGAATACATAAGGCAAACAAAGAGTCGTACCAAGAAAATTATCAAAATGCTCTTAGGTTGTGTAAACAAGTTTGTGATATTGCGGAAAAGTATAATTTGAAGCCCGACATAAAGGAGTTTATACTTTATGAACAAATGCATAAAGAGATACTTACAACATGAAATGTAAAAGAAAAGGAATCAGATTATTAAGAAGAATAAAAAATAAAATAAAAAGGAGTATCAAATGAAAATAATTTATCGTTTAATAAGATTAAATGGATTAATAGTCAATATGATGAACTTAATTAATGTTTAATATGATTACATGGGTTAAAGAATTTATATAATAATAATTATGTATTAATTAATATTTTTGAAAGCAATGAAGTTATATTATATTGATGATAAAGTAGTGAAGAGAATATGATGAAATGGAAAATATTGAAATAAATCAAAAGGATAATTTGATGAATATAATCATACTAGTATGAAATATAGAAGATTAAAACAAAACAATAGCAATAATTGAGATCAAAATAAAACAAGGAATTATAAAACATTATATGGTAAAAAAGCTTTCTTCTTATAAAAATTTTTATTCTCATAAATATTTTCCAGAATGTTTTTCTTCATCGGTGGGGAAGGTTTTGTTATGGATACATATCTGTGTAATGGAAGGCATCGTCATTATGTGTCAAGTAGGAAGCAATCATGTTAAATTGTATTATATTGTAATTAGGAAGCGACTTGCAGAAATGTATAGTAAATTATATTCCTTGACAATGATGTTACTAATCCTGCATAATGAATTTTATTTTTATATAATCTTAGTAAAACAAATTATGAGCATATAAGTAAATTATACTTACAGATATAGATGACAGTATGATTTATAGACATGAAATGTTATATAATAAAGGAATCTTATTTTGGAAGAAGCTGAATTAATAGTAATGTGTAGAGAATCTAAATAATAATTGAATGTATCATGCTTCATTAAGAAAATTTGATCTGTCAGACATTATGCAAACAAAGATTCGGAAGATAAAGTGTTTTGGTGATTCATTATGAGAAGTTATGTTTAAGATGCTTGTGGGTACAGCTATTGTTCCAGTTGTTTTGGTTTTAAATAAATCATTGCTTTTGCTCTTATGAGCTAATATCTATCTTTTGTTGATATCTTTACGAATTCCAAAGCAAGCTGCAGAGCTCTTTATGTTTGATTATGAAAACAGTTATGAATAAGAGTTTTACGTAAGGATATTGTACGGTAGTTTCCACTACACTACGGCGAGTGCAGATTTGGAGCGCTCTACCTTCTTTCGTGATAAGTTTATATTCATGTTATATTGTCGAAATCCATTTCAACTCCAAGTTACTAGAACTTACGCAGAGGAAAAGCTACCCTGAGATTTCTATGATTAGATTATTAAAGTATTGATTCCAATGACGAGTGTATCTGAATAGCGAAGTTGCTAATATTAAGACAATCTACGATTGTAGAGTGATCGATTTTTGTAAAACGTGAAGAGCATAAAAGTAGTAATTACAAGTTTAATCGGGTAGGAAATCGTCAAGTTAATACAATACTCACCGAAAAGCGATCTAGAAGCGATACTGGACTGACTGCTGCCATTGAAAATATCATGAATATATGAAGCCAGGGAGCGGAGATAACACTTAATCTCGTTTATCCACTTCGAGTTTAAACCAATATGGGCCAGATTTTCGGTTCTAACTCAGTTTTTATGCTTGATATCGCTGTGCAGCCCGTTTTTTTTTAAAGATTATACTGGAAGTGGACAGATGAGTTTAAATATTTGCTCTGGCGTCCATGTTTCGACACTAAGCACTAGCTCTAGTATCGTTAGATAGAGCTCGATGGTACTCACAAATCAAACCCAGAATACCAAGATCGGGAAAATCACATCCCCGAATTAGAAACTCTTATTGTTGAGCTTAATATATTAGAGAGATAAATTTCTACGTACAGTCACATAAAGTACTGCGATGGTCTAGTAATGATTTAGTCTATGGCCTAGTATTTAGCTTCTATTTAACTATTATTTATGGACAGGGTAAACATTAAGCCTACCACATACCGTTCCTCAGACATGTCACGGCTTAATCATAACTGCCTGTCTGGCCCATAAATATAATTTAAATAAAAATAATCTAAATGCTATTTTTTATTTAACTCCCGCTGTACTTTCTTCCATGACTGTATAGTAATCTAAAAAGTATGTAGTGATTTCTATTATTTGATTTATTTATGGCCTTTGACATATTTTGCTCAGACTTAGATGGGGTAGGTAGAGAATGGAGAGCAGGAGAAAATATCAGCTAGGGTTTTAAGGTACCATGCCAGTATTCGCCTGTTGAAGCTAAAGGAAATACTTCAGTAAGGATAATCGACTGCGGAGGTTCGAACTCGCATAACTTCCCATTGCCGATCCGAAGTCCTATGTTAGAGCCTGGGCTATGAAGACTGGATTAATTATTTCTGCTGAAAAACACACATTTTTTTAGCTTTTTTAAAAAAAATCTTATACTGATGTGTAACCAGAGACAAAACTCATCGGCATTCAATAATTAAAATTATATTTTCTAAAAAAAGAAAAAAAACTTTCTCCCTTTCGAAATTTCCACCTCCTTTCTTCTTCCTGTTACAAATTTAAGGTTAATGTAAAGCAACGATCTCCAACAAAAGATGGCAGCACTACCTTCGTATATGTCTATTGTATTTTTATTGTTACATGAAATTTCAATGCTGCTCCTACAAATTCAAGCCTAGAGAATTCAAACTTTCAGGAAAGAAAGTTCATAACCAATTCAAGTACATGATCAATCATTATTTTTTATTATCATTTTCCTTCATTGTTGAAATCGCTTCATTGTTGTTGTGAATATCAAAACCTATATCAATGTAGCTTTTTCAACAATGAACAAGAAAGAATATTAAAAATCGGCATCGATCGTGCTCTTGAATTGGTTATCAATTTTCTTCCCTGAAAGTTTGAACTCTCTAGGCTTGAATTTGTAGGAGCAACAACGAAATTTCTTGCAACAATAAAAATACAATAGACATATACGAAGGTAGTGCTGCCATCTTTTGTTGGAGATCGTTGCTTTATATTAACCTTAAATTTGTAACAGGAAGAAGAGAGGAGGTGGAAATTTCGGTGGGGAAAAGTTTTTTTTCTTCTTTTAGAAAATATAATTTTAATTATTGAATGCCGATGAGTTTTGTCTCTGGTTACACATCAGGATAAGATTTTTTTTTAAAAAAAAAGCTAAAAAAATGTGTGTGTTTTCAGCATACCTATTGACAAGAACGAGTTTTCCTAGTGGACTTTAGCAAGCCTTATAATCAGGAAAAAATTGCGAATTGAAAAGAGACATACCACTCATTGCTTTTGTCAATCAAATTAGGAGATCAGGGCTGCTTGCCAAAACAGTAGGTCATACATAACGAGGGCATTATGACGTTACCCGAAGCATCATTAGCTAAAACGAGATATTTTAATTCAGGAAACGAACCCAGACTAGCAAGATTGTAAAAGTCGCATATTCTTATAATTTATTGCTGAGTTTCACGTTAGAGATAGATGTTTGGTTTATCGCTTGGCCGGATATGTTTGAAATATTCTACTACGTTTATTAACTGCAAACTCTGCAACCAGTTATTATTATTATTATTTTTTTTTGCCACAAGACCCAGTCTTCTGAAGTAATTTGATGCTTATGGAAATAAAATATTATGACTCAAAGAGTAACTTTGCATTTTTTTTTTTTAACTCCGTCATCCCAAAGCGTTTCTGAAATATTTCTTAGAAATGAGCGGGAAAAAAAATAAGAAAAGTTATGGTTTGAACATGAAATGTGGAGTGACTTTATTTATTTTAATCGCTTAGAGAGTCTTCATAACATAATAATATAACACGGGGAAGTAGAACGTAATGCGAAATATTTAGGGTAAACGTACCAGTTATTGGCCCTTTTACACCACTGTTGTTTTGAAACTTAAATTGCAGATCTGTTCCAGCTTTATTTTTCTGTTCATCTGTAAATTCTTACGTTAGATCCTTCCCTAAACAGTGAAACAATAAAAATGCAGAACATGTATTTATTATTATTATTATTTCCCCTTCAAATCAGCAAAATGACCTATTATTGGCCCTCTCTAACCAGTACTTGGCCTCCTTACGTCCACTATACGTTTTTGAGATCTGAAGACGTGTACCAATTATTGGCCCTGTTGAGCCCAGTACCCAGCAAGCCAGGAGGCGTTGGCCCGACGGCGGCATTTGTTCGGCGAAAGTTGGGCCGACGGGCAGGAAGACGTCGGGATTTTAAAAATCTCGACAAGGAGCTGACGTCCGCAGGTGGAGGTTATAGGCGGATTTTCGCTTATATGTCGGCAAGTCAGGGGACCAACTACGGGTCAGAAAATGTCCCGACGACCAAACCCCACGCACGTATGGGTCGGTGCCGACTTTCCCCATATATTTAATGACGACAAGCCGGGGCTCCGACGACGGTCCGACCAAAATCCCCGTCTTGGTCGGCATTTGGCTTGCTGGGTAGTTGGTCCCACTGCTAAATATTTGCTCCTGTGAAGCCACGTACTACGTGACAATGCAAGTCAAAGTATTTTTGTGTCTCAAAGATTAGAATGACTATTAGAAATCTGAAAAATCTATTTTTTTTAAATGCTAATTATTTACCCTCATGCCGATTAAATGGGCACTATGGGCAAATGGCATACCAGTCATTGCCCTCCTTTTTTGCATTTAGTAACCATATGTTGCATGCTGTCATATATAAAGGCCCCAGACGCTCCTATTTTAACAGGACAGTCCCAGTTTCTTAATTTTTCAGAGCACTGTCCGGGGGTGCCGATATATATATATATATACATATTCGGGACGAACTATAATTCATATTCAGCTGTGTTCATCAGAACATAATGTAGAACATATCTAGAATATTGATCACTCTTGTTTAAATTTGAATTTTCTTATGGCCTTTAGACGTCTACGGCGTAGACCGGGATGTAGTAGGGTGAAGAATGCGGGAAGAAGTTGACAAGGGTTTCAATTGAAGGTATACTTTCCCGGTATTTGCTGGTATGACTAAGGGAATATCCTGTAAAAACTTCCGTCCGGTATCGAACCTATAAATTGATCCTCCAGCGTTTCAAAAGTTCTGTTTTGACTTTATATCATGAACAATACGCAATAATCATATATTATAAGCAGGATTTATTTATTAGTTCCCCCCCCAAAAAAAATGCGATTAACAGTTTAATTTTCGGAAATAACTTCTTGTCACTTTAAGGGGGGATGCTAACATGTATTGTTATGATGTCCTGTTTTGTGAGTCAGGCCTGCTACTGGTATTTCTTCTTGTATGTTGGCATTGCAAAGAGCATTGCATGAAGGTGTGTCTCCTACACCGAATAGTTTGGCGAAAATGGTAAAACAAACAACCAATCAAATACAGAGATGTGAGCAGAAAACTAAAGAAATCTCTTACGCGTATCAGGTCATGCTACAGCTGGTGCGAATTCTTTCTTTTCCAGAGAGTCAAACACTTGCTCCATTCTATGAGATGATGCTTTGCAAGAATTTCGAAACTAATTGAACCTATTTTAAGTTCCTAGAGCGGCTGAAGGGAAAACATTTCTAAGAATTTGGAGTTGGTCACTTGACGCTTTCGAACCATTATAGACAATTAGAGTTTAAAGTATGGTGACCAACCGTCTCGGATTGCCCGGGACGCGAGATTGCTCTTGAAGTTCTTAAGCGAATGGTGCAAGTTTGAGCTGTCTAGGACAAATACTTTTTTTGAGTATCTGGCTTTAAAGGTTTCAAAACGCGTCAAAATTCAATGACTAGTAGGGATGGGCACGAGCGAGTTCGAGTTGAGTTTTCGCTAAACTCGACTCGATTTGTAAGAGAAATCTTTCAACTTGACTCGGCAACTCGACTCGACAAATATTGTCCAACTCGACTCGAAATTCACTCGAGTTTCGAGTCGAGTCGAGCAAAAACGAGCCAATTCCAGCCAAATCCACAGTATGTCTCTATGCTGTCTTCTTGGGATAGCCAAAATTTCCGGATAACCAGATGACAAATTATCCGGTATCCATTAACCATCCGTATTGTATCCGTCATCCGAATATTACCCGTTATCCGGATATTAGCCGACATCCGAAAATTATACGCCGTCTGTCCGGATATTACATCACGTCCCCGTATGTATTAGCTACTTTTTAGGTGCAAACGGTTGAGAAGTTTTGAAATTTGGCACAATTGTACACTTAAGAGCCCTAACTATAATGCTAAATTTGTCACCTTGGATTGGGGGACAGCCACTCGCACCGCCATCTTGAAAATGGTGGCTGAAAGGTAGATTTTAAAATAAAACATTCCTGTAGGTTTTAGAGAACATTTTTTAAATTGAAAATTTGAGTGGATTCGCAATGTAAATTTCCTACAAAGTTACTTATATAAAAATTCTGAAAATGCCGCCATTTTGAATCAAAAATTGCGGGAAAACAACTACATATGTAAAGTATGCCCAGTGCAAGCCCAAACCACTGAAGCTAGACAAACGAAATTTGATATGTTGATCTATCATCAAGAGAAGATTACGGGAAAATTACAACATTTGGAGAAAATCATCATCTTCAATCCAATATGGCGGACACATTATATATATATATAAAGAACAGTAGAACACCCAGGCCGAACCGTTGGAGCTAGATAAACGAAATTTGACATAAATGTGTACCATCAAGAGTAGGCTGCGAGAAAATTACGATTTTTTTTTTAAGAAAGTTACTACCTTGAATCCAATATAGCCAACAAACATATATATGTCGAAATATGCACATGCCGAACTGCTGGAGTCAGAGAAACGAACCTTGGCATGAAAGTTTGTCATCAAATGTAGTTTACAATAAAATTTTGAAATTTGAAAATATTTGACATATTGGATCCAGTATAGCTGAGATATGCACATACTGTATATTTTATTCGGCTCTATTGGATTCAAAATGGCGATTTTCTTTCTAAATTTCGTAATTTTTTCGCAAGCTACACTTTATGAACATGGTACACATTTATGCCAAATTTCGTTTATTTAGTTTCAGCGTTTCGGCCTGGGTGTTCTACTGTTCTTTTATATATATATATGATTTGTCCGTCATATTGGATTGAAGATGACGATTTTCTCCTAATTTTGCTATTTTCCCGTAATCTACTCTTGATGATACATCAGCATATCAAATTTCGTTTGTCTAGCTTCAGTGGTTTGGACTGGGTATACTTTACATATATACAAATGTTTTCCCGTAATTTTGTATTCAAAATGGCGACATTTTCAAAATTTTTATGCTTATAAGTAACTTTGTAGAAAATTTACATTGCAAATCCACTCCAATTTCCAATTTAAAATATCTCTAAAATCTACAGGATCTATGCTAAAAACTGCCATTTAATCGCCATTTTCAAGATGGCGGCGCGAGCAACGGTCCCTCAAAGTAAAAAAAATAGCCTTATAGTTAGGGCCCCCAAGTGTACACTTCTGCCAAATTTCAGAACTCCTCAACCTTTTGCACCAAAACACCCTTTTCTATGTCTCTAATGACTGGACTAATATCCGTCATCCGATGCCGGCCCGGTGGCCGAGCGGTCTGCGGTGTTAGGCCATCGGCTCGAAAGTCCCGGGTTTGAGTCCCGGCAGGGCATGGGTGTGGATTTTAACAGCTAAAGGCTAATCGTGACGGGCCGAAGTCCAAAGTTACTAGACTGGCCCATATAAAAATAAAGTTTACCAAAGTTTACCGATGAGTAGTTGTATATCCGGATAATCTTCTATCCAGATTTGACCATCTCTTGTTTTCCCGTTTAGTCAATTCCGTTTCACCTAATGAGGAATTTTGACGTCATCAGTGCACAGCGTCATTATGTTTTTCGAAAATAAAATCCTGTTTTCTTATGTTTGGTTAAACTTCACAGGGCCGATCCAGAAGGGCTGAATATTAGAAAAACCTAAATTGTGATAAACAATAGTAGACCCTATTAATTGCGATTTAAAAAAAAATCAACAGCAACCTGTCCAGCATCTTTTCTCGCTATCGCTACTCGGCATCTTACCATGGATTGGCGCTGTGATTAAGCCAATACATTTTCTTCTATTTACTTTTGACTTCTAGAGTGACCAGTTAAAAATTAATTTCTGTTAATTATTATTATTATTATTATTATTATTATTATTATTATTATACAGCAGCACTATTTAAGTTTCTAGTAATTAATCATTTATGAATGTATTTATCCATTTAACAAATTCCAAATTATTCAGATGCAATTCAACGCTGAACACTTTACAATAACATAAGGAGAGGCAGGATTTGAGAAGGCATCCGCTAAGGCCTGTACTGAAGATAGCATTCTGTCATATGCATGGTGTAAAATCCTGGAAAACTCTATTCAGGATCTCTCTGTTAGGTATATATATGAACCTCCTGCGTAACCTAGTCGGTAGAGCGCTCGACTTCAGTGCGAGCGGTCCCGGGTTCGATTTCCGGTAGGGGTACAAATACTTCGGTGTTGACCCAGCATCGTCATGCAATTGGGGAGCTGCAGTGAATAAAAGACAGTGGCGATCACAGTTGAGAGCTTGGGCCCTCCATTCCCGACCCATCTGGTCAGCGTGGGAGCAGTAGACCAACTCCTCCCTCCGGGAAGAGGCTCATCCAGTAGTGGATCGAATATGGCTGTGATTTATTTATAAACATCTTAACTGAGGGTAGTGTTCGTGTAAGGGGATGATGAAAGGAGAAACTACATAGAAAGTTTCCGGAATTTCTGACATGAGAGTCTCTGCATTAGACATATTTCTAAAGAAATCTACCTAACATGTAAAATAATCGCGCGCCCCCCTAAATTCCCCCTCCGCCATAAATTTCTATTGGTGTTGGATTTCTTGACCTGATGATGTTTTCATTCGATTCAGCGTACCAAAAAACCTATAAATCGACACCTGACACGCCTATTTCACGCAATAATGGAATTCCAGTACTTTTCCCCTACCCCCTCAAAAACACCCTTCTCCCCTAGAATGTTTATGTCCTATTCGGTTTTGTGAACCTCATGTCTAAGATAATTTATTACCAAAGTTTCACGAATGCAGGAATTCTTCCATTTTGGGTCTAGTTTTGGCTCATTTTACCTGCACTATAAACGAGCTAAAACGAGTCGCACGGGCGAGCCAAATATCAAACTCGACTCGACTCGAAACTCGACCAAAAAACAGTGACTCAACTCGAGAAAATTACCTCTGCCTCGACTCGTATCCATCTCTAATGACTAGTACCAAAAATAGATTTATTCTAAATCACCATAATTTCTCTCTTTCCTAGCAGAAAGTGGTGCTTTAGTCTTTTTTTTATCCTCGACCTCAACAATTTTACATTTTTTTTCAGTAACCAGTGGTACAGTGGGAAGAAATAGTACATAGGTGCTTGATTTCCGAATAGTTTGTTAAAATATGAATATGGCAAGTGCCGTGTACATTAATGTGCCTTTGCAGTATAGCAAGGATGTATAACATTAATGAAATTTCTACTAAAGTAATAATTAGCCGTACTTGTGAGCAAAGCCCTAGCCACGAAACAAATTTAATTATTGTCATTAAAACTTGTTGAGGATTTTAACAAGATAATGGCATGAACAATAAGTACCCATATAGTGTAAGTCTACCAGGCGAGATTTAGTCTATCACAGAACAGAAAATTCCGTAATAGATACTTTCCTGAATGACATTCGCCCATTTCTAAATTTGCAATCAAATAGCAACCCGCCTTTTTACAGTACGCTTCGCGCAAGTTTTCTTTTTACAGTACAACTATGACTTAGGCAAGCTTAACATGTTCAAGAGACACCATCTAATTACAATCGGTGCACCGTAGGATTGTTCTGACCAATCAGAGACCGAGGTTGAAATGCCCATTCACAGTTGTACTGTTAAAAGCAAACTTGCGCCCGGGACTGTCCCAGTTTCGACCCCCAAAGTCCTGGTTCCTTACCCGGGAAGCCTAAAGTCCCGGTTTAGTTCAAAATCTGAAATAAAATGTAATCATGACTGAAAAAAAAATACATATAGCTACAGTGACCATACGTCCCGAATTTTCCGGGATAGTCCCGAAATTTAGGGTTGTGTCCCAGTATCCCGAAAAATATATTAAAGTTTCATATTTCATCAAAAGGAAGTATGATTAAATTTCATAGAGGTATTTGAAGTTAATTTTACATTTGTTTCTCTACAGTGCTTCAGAACGTTATAATTGAATAACTGTGGTTGTAGTTCCTACATCATATTGCAACTACCTTCAACAAAGCCTTGAAAAGAATAGGAGACAAAGAGTTAGCATCTGAGGGAATAAGTGAATATCTGCGTTTGTATTGTAATTTAGTGAAGACGACTACTTTCCTGCCACACACAGCCAAAGAAGTTCAGAAACATATAACAGAACATATTTGTTATTTGCTTCTCTTAAAGCAAACAGCCTTTTATAATAACTGCATCAGTTATTTGGATCTGTGGAAAGCTAATCTCGACAGCCTCCATCAGCTGTCATGGGTTAATTCTAATCAACACAAGTGAGAGGATTTCGATCAGAGTTCCACACTTGTACACTGTTTGAAAATACTTTAGTATCTGTATCATTCGACGATATGTTGAACGAGTTGTATGTACGTACCTCACTGATACTCTCTTCGCAGAGTGGGCAAAACTTGAACTACAGAACAGAGATTATTAGTGGCTCTCAATTAGCAATAAGTAACTGTCCCAAATTTAAAGAAAATGTATGAATTCGTGCAGTCACATTCTAGGATAAATGCTTCCGTAGAGAGGCCATTTTCAATAATTTTCTGGAGATAAGAAAAGCCATCATTGGCAGACGAATGTGTGAAAGCCATGTTAATTATTCGAATGACCAATTCCGAACCTTGTGCAGAAATGTATGAAAAAATTAAGAAGAACAAAGTCAATGACGACCACTCCAGCATAATAAACTTTAAGAGACATTTGTGCAAACGTCGAAAGACAATTTTACGAAAAGAAAAGAAAAACTCTCTGTATAAAATTATTATTACTGATCCCATAATTTCATGCTTTTGACAGAAATGGTATAAAATCCACACCCATGCCCCTGCCGGGACTCGAACCTGGGACCTTTGAGCCGATGGCCTACCGCCGCAGACCGCTCAGCCACCCGGCCGGCATATTCTGCCTTGGAAGCAATGATATACCCATTAGGCATTTTATATACGAAATGATAACTAACAAGTGTTTCTGAATGTAAATGTACTTATTTTTATAGCTATTTCTTTTCCTTTTGACATTTGTCCGACAACTAGTACATACCTATTTTCCTAAAAACAATTCCCATACGAAATATGTGTAAAATTTCGAGTTACAAATGTTTTATTTTACTTGAGAAAGGTGTAACGAATGGAAGTAAAGGGTGTAAGTGCAAGTAAAAGACTATAAAAGAAAACTGGAAACAAAATTAATGAATCAGTCCTTTAATTGGCTGACCCTTGGTGCCCTTACACTATATTCTACGTTATTGATCACTTCATTAACATCGGTTATATGCAGTTAATGTAAAAAAATGGGGGGGTTCCGGTTTTCCTTTTCAAAATATGGAACCTCTATGGTCATACAATACCCGGTTAGTCCAGTTCGGTACTACATGCATTATTCATTTCATTAAACAAGTTTTCGTAGAATGTTGTTTCCCTTTCAGACTAACTTGTCAGCAGTCCAGTTTTCACAACTAAACTAGATGACTGATTGATTCACGTAAATGAATTAATCTATTTATCTCTACGTGAACAAAAACTCCATTGAAATGCTTACACTATTTCAAAATCTGTAAGGTAAACTTCATAATGGGTGATGTATAATAGGATATCCTGTATAGCCTCGCTACATACGATAACTTGAAATTGGATCAGTGGCAGTTAGAAAGATGTAAATATTTCTATTATTGTAATATCATGAATTTACATTTACTGACGCGGCTACTCGAACGATATAGCCTCCTGCCTACATGTAATGCGTTGCACGCTCGTCATAATAAGGTGCATGAATATTGATAGAGCTACAGTATGTTCCCACAAAGAAAGTAAAAATTATTCAACCGGCACAATTAATTTAGACGCATTTAGTTCTCTGTGCGCACACTTATGGAGTCGGGTGAACTACAAAGCTGACCGTACTAGAGGATAAAATACTGTGCTTCTACATGCATTTCATTCTTCAGAAGATGTCTCACACATATTGAAGAATTAAATTCATATTTACGTATATTTCTGTTGTATACACACATCAGGATAAAATATTTATATCAATGTGGTGGTGGTAGTAGTTGTAAAATTGGCATTGTGATCAGGGCTTCTATCGATCTAAAATACTATCAAAAAAACGTGAAGTACAAAGGACAAATATTTGCTTAGTCTAGTCCTTTTTAGGTTGCTAAGCAAATATCACTCTCGGTAAAAACTCACTTGACTAAAAGCGTATTGATTTGTCTGTAGTTCATTGTTCTTCGAATCGAACCATGAGTGCAATTTTCCTTTGCTGGAAAACAAAAAGAGCAACAATTATTTCATATACTTTCAACTCGTATTGGTAAATCTGTACCTGAGAGCCATAACCGCGTAAGTCACAAATTCTTATTTTGGAGGGGGAATAAGCTACTTCCTTTCACATAGAAACTAAATGGACAAGCTACCTAATAGACTTACTTTTCTTAATATGTTTACAATAAGAATTATGCTACCATTATGTGAAGCCTTCCGAATAGTATACAAAACTGCATTAATCACGAGTAGTATACTCCGGGATTTCTCAGGATTTTCTTAGGGCGCCTTTTCATACCCGCGTGCATTGTGTGCGTTACATGCGTTGACTGCGTTAATCCAATTTTCTTAAAGAAGGCTTTTCTGTAAACGTTTACCGTCTACGTTACATCAAATGTTCCAGAAATTAGTATTTTTACCTTAAATTATACTACGGGATTTCTCAGGATATTACGGGGGGGGCAGTAGCGGCTATGGCCTCCCCCCCTTAGGATTTTTATACACCACGTTTGAATTTGCATCCTCTGCCATTTTAGGAGTCTGTACAACATGCGGTAGAAGGAGGGTGTAGTAATACATGAAATTGATATGTTTATAGACTGAATACCTTAAATGTTTAGTAATAACGATTTATTAACTGTGTTTAATTGCATCAATACGATAAATAATTAAGGTTCAATATGGTACCACCTTTTTTGTCCATACAGTGTATACTCTATGCATTAGTTAATAGTATCAAACATGAAATACTCAATAATCAATTTCCTATCAAGTTTTCACTCATTTGATGTACATATTGCCTTCAACATCTTATATTTTCATTGTTTTAATCATGCAATTACTTGTATCTAATTTTTATATTATAATTCAGATAAATGTCAATTATTTTATGAGCACCCTATAGCGACCACTCATTAGAAATTAATATTGTTGTGTTATCCTGTCGTAAGATGAATTCGATAACAAATCAAGAAGACATACGCTAGATATGTCGAAATGATTGGACGGAGAGGGACTTAGCAAGACTCGAACTCTGGTTGTCTCCTGAAGTATCGCCTTGAAGTCAAAAACGCTAGCCAGTGTTTGGATCATGCTTCTCCGAATGATTCGTCTGAACACAAGCTAAATTTGTCAAAGCAACCGGAAGATGGAGTGAGAACTTTTTCTTTACTCTCTCCTTCTTCTGTTTTGAAATTTTGAGACGAAAGAAAACATCTGTTGCCTCTGTTCTCTTTCTAATAAATAGATGGAGGTAATTAATCATTAAATAGTAGCGGTGTGAGCTTTTCTCGCAGTCGCCCCCACCAAAATTTGAACATATGGTGCGATATTGACGTATGTAGGCCATTATTTTGACAAAACTGACATGTTTTGGACATTACGGAGTTCACCTTTAGGGCCAAGGTTCAACCCCTTGACCTAACAGAGGAACGTGAAGGTTTACGACCGTGAGAAGCGGAAGTTTGGTTGTGCCGACTGAGAGAGGATGGAGAAGAGAAGTGTGTCTGCCCAGACGTTAATTGTTTTCACATAAGAGATCAAGGCATCTGTTGTGGCTCGTGTCAAATATCGTTTCAATTTTCGCAGTGTCAGAGAAGACTCGAGGAGTGAAAACCTTTTCTGTTGTTGTTTCAAGTAGATGGTAAGAGAAATGCGTGATTTTTATACGAACTCTTCCTGAATATTTAAGTAGAAGAAACGGTGAGGTTTCATACGAAATATATTTCATAGTTAGGATAAATATTATAGATACTTACGCATCCTGTAATGGAATTGCTGGCTTGTGTTTTGACATCTGTATAAGAAGAATTTAGTATAATAATACCATCTTTTATGAATAATTTCTACTCCAGAGATGTGATTATTCAGCATAAGTGAGTTTTTGCTTGTTTTCACACCTCTATTTGTATAATTGAATGATTTGAAGTCCTGAGACGATGAAATATACATAATTTACATGTAGAACCGTGCGACTTGAGTCAATATAAACCGAAATTACGGCAATAATACCAATTTTGGAATAATTCGGATACTAGAAGTGCACTTACTGAACACAAAGAAGTGTATAATATGTGATTAATGCATCTGTAAGCAAAAGTTTTCGTAATATTTTACTTTTGAGATGTTTCTTAAGATTTTTAAAGTCGAAATTACTACAATATCGCTATTTGTGAGCTAGTTAGCGTACCGAAAGTGTACAAAGAACTGTAGAAATCTATTTTAAGTTGAAATATTAGATATATATTGTCTCAGAGGACATGCAAAAACTATGTAACAGAATTATACACGCTGCTTTTAAGATATTCTACGTTAATACAGGCTGATTATTCCTTGAATAGCATACGAGACGCATCTGGACCATATTTGAAATCTGATTTTAACCTAATACAAGGTGTTTATTGTTCTTTGCAATGGAAACCTATATAATACGTCTTCTGTCACGCATGTTTAAGAATAATTTACTCGATTAGCAACTGTTTTGAAGGCTATTTCCTGCTTCACATAGGTATTCATTGGCGCTTTTAGGAGAAAGGACCTCTTTTGAAATAGGAAAAGAATGAATTAAACTTCAAACTATCACTTTGGAGAACTTATTTAACAGATAATGTAACTAGAAATGACTCTTACACTGTATTTTACCCTTGGAAAAGAATTATTTAGTGGTAATCTATAGCACAAACATGATTATATGTGCCTAAAGCCGACTTCTCAGATGAAATTACAACTATTTCGGTGTTTGTTATCAGGAAGAGAGTTCTACCAGTCAATATATAGGGAGAAAAGTAACATTTGAAGTAGAAAGAACTTTAATTAAACACGAAAAGGACTAATTGATGTGAAACTTAGAGAATGAAGTCCTCTTATTTAACGGTAAGCACTATGAAAGAGATATTCAAACATGATTTTAAGCAGAAAACTAGTCTTTAAGATACTTTTGAAACCCGAAAATACGAGAATAACGCTATATTAGAGCTTAGTTGTTACAAAACAAGTTCTTGAATATGAAAATGGCGCCACTAAGATGGATGATTACCCGAATTTGACCATGTGCAATACAATTTTGTTAATATACAACATTGAAATAGGTATTTCAACACGAATACTAGAGAAACAAACCATATTTTCACGAAAAATATGGTACGAAGGACTCATTGTTTCGATTTTCTCGCGTGAGGGACTGTTCAGAATGGAGTGTAGACATTATTTTATTTGTACAGTTTGCATATTCATTGAGAAATCAACTCTGGTAAATCAAAATTGCCCATATTACGCGCTTTATTAATACAAAGAGAGGTCCTAAGAACCACATGTAGTCAATACGTAACAAGAAAACCGTCATTGAAACTAGGTTGAACGTGTATTTGAAGGTGAAAAGCGTGGATTTATATAATACTGAACAATATATAGCGAGAAAAGGCATTTGAAGTAGCTTGAACATGATTTTTAGATACCATCTACTCTTTCAGTTGTATTTTTAAGAGTATATAACGATTTTGCATGTACATTATGGCAGAAAAGACTGTTTGGTTAAGAAGATAAACAGCATTTGCACTACTTTGAATCAAATGAAAGCTAGAAAGAGCTGATTATAGCCAAAAAGGGGTGTTTGGAACCACATTTACTCATAATATAAGAAGAAGATGAGGTCTGTTGGACTGCTTGTTGTCTCAATTCAACTGTTTGACATCTTAGAATTACAATGTACTCTCTCGTTATACGACACAGGTTGATAAAACTACCTTTTCTGAGACCATGTAGCTGACTTGTATTGAATATATTAATGAATTAAACTAGGGGCATAGCCTTTGTATATAGTGTTTTGTAAGGTAGATAAAAGACAAATAGATGGGTACTGAGAAATTATAATTACTTACTTTTATATATTTCCCTGGCAGAATCTTAGGTAGTATAATGAAAGAATATTTCCTAAGTTTACGGGACTTGACCAATGAATGTTATCGTCTGATGCAAGGACATTCCCCGCACATGCCAACTTTTGCAGAACCCCGTCAGAAACACACACACACACACTAACAAACTAGCACTGCACACCGGAAGTCCATGCCCTTGCTTTCACAGCCTGCAACCATATGTTTACTTGAAACAGGAAGAGTAGGAGACAGGTGGGGGGAAAGAGTCTGTGAGAGAATATCACAGCCAGCTGGCATTGCTGAACAAGCAGTGTTGTCATCTTACACTTAACAGTGTTTCCATCTTAAAATAATTTAATAAGTTATTCTTTACCATTTGTATAGTAATTCAACAACGACAACAAGAGTTGCCAACTTATACCAAACTTTTAAGTGTTGCCAACCATGGATTATTTTAATAAAATGATATCACCTAGTTTTCTTATTGTCTGATATGTTCGGATGTTAGACTACATTTCCAAAAGCAAAGTCTCTTACTAGTATTGTTAGGTTGCATATCTCACAGGATACGAACTGCAAAAGGAGTATCCAAAGCTGAACTTAGTGACTACAAAACTTTTAAAAGTGTTAATACACTCGTCTCGTGCTCCAGTAGGCTCTATGAATAAAATAGCATTTTTGTAGAGTTGTAACAAGAACTAAGCAAACAAACACTAGCATACTAGGTAATGACGTCATTTGAATTTAAATAATCTGATTGGTTGATGAAGTCAATAAATTGCCATGACAATTCGATTGTGACTTAGTCTGCTGCAGCTGAATCAGGAAACAATGGCTAGCTGTGAGTGTACATTTGCCGAGGTGGGTGTTGACTGTGTGCTGTCAAGTCTTGAAGAATGGACACCTTGCTTTAGTATAATTTGTGATGAGTGCTTTCACGATATTTCCTTTGACTTTGACCA
>JAGDQP010004382.1:15758-59011 GCA_022664845.1 Lepisma saccharinum
GTACCTTGGAACACAGCCTCTTCTAAGTGTTCCATGGTAAAAAGGCTCACGTACCTTGGAGCACAGTCTCTTCTAAGTGTTCCATGGTAAAAAGGCTCACGTACATTGGAACACAGCCTCTTCTAAGTGTTCCATGGTGAAAAGGCTCACGTACCTTGGAACACAGCCTCTTCTAAGTGTTCCATGGTAAAAAAAGCTCACGTACCTTAGAGCACAGCCTCTTCTAAGTGTTCCAAGGTAAAAAGGCTCACGTACCTTGGAGCACAGCCTCTTCTAAGTGTTCCATGAAAAAAAAGGCTCACGTACCTTGGAACACAACCTTTTCTAAGTGTTCCATGGTAAAAAGGCTCACGTACCTTGGAACACAGCCTCTTCTAAGTGTTCCATGGTAAAAAGGCTTACGTACCTTGGAACACAGCCTCTTCTAAGTGTTCCATGGTAAAAAGGCTTACGTACCTTGGAACACAGCCTCTTCTAAGTGTTCCATGGTAAAAAGGCTCACGTACATTGGAACACAGCCTCTTCTAAGTGTTCCATGGAAAAAAAGGCTCACGTACCTTGGAACACAACCTTTTCTAAATGTTCCATGGTAAAAAGGCTCACGTACCTTGCAACACAGCCTGTTCTACCTTGAAACAGGCATGTATAACAAGCAAACAATAGAGCAACTCACAAATAAGTCTTTTGAGAAAGATTTTATTAATTTTAGTTCTCTGTTTGTAAAGTGTAAAACTGTGTGATACTTCATGAAAGAACTTACAAAATAACTAAAGACACGATAAAAATAGTTTTAAGTAATCAAGGAATCATTAACAGTGCTAATAAACGCCTGAATTTGTATTAATTTGTTAATTATTGTTCTGGTCATGATTTTGGTGGCCTGCGCTCCTTACTGTCTTTAGTTCTTACCCCGCCGTAGCTAAGTGGTAGAGAGTGACCGTAGCATTCGGGAGGTCGTGGGTACGATCCCAACGGTCGACCATTGTGACTGAGGTTTTTCAAGGATTTTCCCTCGGTCCAGCCTGGATGGCACCTTCAACATAGGCCCTGGCCGACACCTTCCCGAATCCTTTCCGCTTCCCTATCCCAGCCTGAGTCTTAGATGTCTAAAGGCCATAAATAAAATTCAAATTCTTCAGTTCTTCAAGGTCCATGTTCCAAGGTACAAGATGTACGTCTGTTTCATGGCACAAGGGGTTGAACGAAATCACTAACATGGCGGCATACTAAAAATGTTACGTGTAGAATGAAAATCTGTGTCATATAAAAACTTGTATATTTCTTTTGTAGGCGGTTACTGACTCTACAAAACAACAATTAAATCTGAAAACAATTACTTTTAACTATCGAAAACGCTTTATTCAATTAACTCAACACACAGCCACCTGAATACAATGAAAACCTCGAGGCTACTGCCTGGGAAGCCTGACACACAACATAGTGTTCGAAGTAGCCACTATATAGTATACGGAGTCGCCACTATATAGTATACGGAGTAGCCGCTATATAGTATACGAAGTAGCCGCTATATAGTATACGGAGTAGCCGCTATATAGTATACGGAGTCAGAAACATAAGACTGTTCCAAGGTACAACTGTCTCCCCTATATGCAACCTACTAGATGTGCTTCCAATCTTACCGTTAGGTTACAGATATTTTTCTGGATCAGGCAATAACGTAATATATTTTTCTTTCGCGGCACCTCATGATGCTGCGATGCCCCACTTGAGAATTACTACTTAAAATCTTCAATTACAAAAGAGTTTCTAGGACTTCAGTGTCTTCGTCGTAAAACCAAAATGGTGGCAAGGCAGTATTTAACTAGACAAGCGTTGAAAATCTCAGGGTTGTTGTAAAACATATTGCTCAACTTGGAATAATTAATTTATTGCAGCTGCTAAAAAGCAACATTAGAATAAATAAGGAAGAAGATAAGTTAACGTTTTACAAAATGATAAAGGAGAGAGAGAGAGAGAGAGAGAGAACCTTTTCAAAATTGAGAAACCAACATTTCATAAGCCACGCAATGTGAATGCAGTTAAGAATATTTAATTATCATTGGTGTTATTAGTATTATTATTCCCTTGAGAAATATAGATTTTTGCGTCACAAGCGAATCATAAGTTCTTTCAAGCGCGATATGTTTTTTCTAGTGTGGTAATAATACAGGATAGCAACACGAAATGTCAGTGGCTTTTGATAATAGCGGGCTCGTTTTTCATCTTGTTTTAAAGTTGATTGCTTTAACTCGCTTTCTTCTTGTTGTTGTTTTTAGGATTTCTGCGCTCACAAGAAGACCGTCAATGAGGTCATATCTCTGAAATTTTACTAGGAGAATCTACGTTCTATAGAGAGGTAATATACAAAAAATTAGCTCCCTATTTTAACTGCAAGGTACCGAGATAGGGGCTGAAATATTTGTTGAAGTGTACAAACAATGTATTTTTTTTATGATTCTATCAACCGCAGCATTCCTCGACAGGGACGTATTTAGGGGCTCTGGAACCCACGAAACTCAGATCTTTTTGTAAAATCCATATATAATTTTGACTATTTTGCACTCAAATATAAGCTTAATTTCGGCGAGTCCAGACCCCCTAAATACATCCCTGGCGAGGAATGCTTCGGAGTGGAAGATGACACTACAATTCGACACTGTTTCATTCCAAGACGAAAGTGAAGCAGAAGTGACTTCTGTTGATTGAATCATTACAAATAAACTTTTTGTACACTTCCAGCCCCTATCTTGGTACCTTGCAATTAATATAAGCAGCTAGTTTTTATGCCCTCTTTATAGGACGTAGTCTCCTAGTAAAATCTCATGGATATGTTCTCATTGACGGTCTCTTTGTCAAATACAAGATACACCAAGGAAACATACCTATTTTGTTATCAAGATTTCCTAAGTTCCACTCCTTGTAGAAGTGTCTCAGCACTAAAAGAATTCATTAGAAGTGCGAAATGAAAAACGGAGAGCGTTCTGCAATGGTCGTGTACATGGACTATCTTTCTTTTTATGCCGTGTCACCAAGATAATCTGCTTTAAGGATAATGTAAAGCAACGATCTGCAACAAAAGATGGCAGCACTACCTCCGTGTGTCTAATTTATTTTGATCGTTGGACGAAATTTCATTGCTGCTCCTACAAATTCAAGCCTAGAGAGTTCAAACTGTCACAGAAGGAAGTTCATAGCTAATTCAAGAGTTCTATTCGTGCCTATTTTTTTTCTTGTTCATCGTTGAAGGAGCTTTATTGCTATAGGTTTGGATATCCATTACAACAATGAACAAAAAAGAAAATAAAAAATCAGCACGGATATAACTCTTGAAAATTGGTTATAAACTTTCTTCCCTCAAAGTTAGAACTCTCTGTTTGTAGGAGCAACATTGACATTGCATGCAGCAATAAAAATACATTAGACATCTACGGTGATAGTGCTGCCATCTTTCGTTGTAGATCTTTGCTTTACATTAACCTTAATAACTTCGTCAAATATTTCTTCTGAACATTGTTATGTATTGCCCATCCATGTTCTTTTTATCAAATGTTAATATTCCAGCAGATACCAGCTAAGCTATTCTACATTTAATGAAGTCAGTGCCGGATCTAGAAATTTTTCCTATGAGGGGCAAAGTTAAATTTTGCCGCCCTTTCCATCGTTTTTATTTTTAGCCAAACAATACGACCGGCCAAGGTGACGGCCACAACATTGTCTCGCATCACGTAGTGTACTTTTATTATCATCTCTGGACCCTGTCGTGGCATCGCTATTACTAACTCCAGTAAGGCAGTAAGCAGACCTGCATATCTGACTTGAATTGCGGTTTATAATTTTAGAAATGAAGATATAGGTTGTATAAAATAACATAAAAATGTCTTAGCGTGCCGGTATTCAGATTTTGAACACGTTCAATTTAGTAGGAAATTTTACTTCTTTTTTTAGGAGCTTTTAATTTTTATTTTTAGCTGTTTGCCGCCCCAAAAAAGTTCCGCGCGGGGCGCTTGCCCCCCTTTTGCCCACCCTGAGATCCGGCACTGAATGAAGTAACACACTAAAATAACAGATTTATTTACAAAACTTGGCAACGTACGCAGTAGCTGCAAATAGTTTGTATCCAAATTACTGTCAATGTTTGGAATAACGTGATTCTACATTAATCGCCTTTAAACGAAAAAAACTAAATGCAGTAGCATGTCGTAAGGAGCATATAAGAAGTTTGTCTAAACTACTAGAGAGTATCTGAACACCAGGACCGGATTAAAACCATTGGGGGCCCTGGAGTGGGAAAATTCATGCGGCCCCACTCGCTTCAGTATGAGTCATCGGCTCATAGTACAGGCACAACAGAGTAGGCTTTTTGTAAGGAAGCAACTTTGAAACAAATTTAAAGTACTCTTAATTGAATTTTTTATTAGTATATCATAATTACCGATAATTTAGGGGGCTCATTCTAAAATGTCTCTAAATTATATACGAGAGTCATGTCATTTTTGATAGTAATTTTTAAAAAGTCTTTGGGGCCCTTTGGTCGCGGGGCCCTGGAGCAGTCACTCCAACCACTCCACCCTTAATACGGGCCTACTGAACACGTTAAATATGTCAACAATCGATCACGTCTAGGGCTGTGAGATTTCCGAATTTCAATATCGAACATCGATATCGCTGGCAAATCCAAAAGCGAACGATGTATCGAAACTGTACATCTCTAATCAAAAATCGTTCATACGAAAAATTCATTCCAAATCGAATATTATTCATATGAAAAGATAATTCGAAATTGAATATCGTTCCTATTAAAAAAAATCTTTCGAAATTGAATATTGTTTAAACCAAAAAGTCGTAAAAATCGTTCCACGTCAATATCCGATATATCTATTTTCAATCTTCATAATGTTAGTATTTCGATTTTCCAAAATATTGATGCATAGTTAGATTGATATATCGATAGTTCACAAAACCCTAAATTCACACAGCTTTGATATAAATTTGCAGCCAGCTAGAGGGGATTTTAGGGCTCGTTCGTGGACAGTTGTCATTGTCGTGTTGCTTCGCACTCCCAGTGACCAATCGAGTGAGTAGATTAGCAAATATGAATCAAAATTTGCTTCAATTGTCCGCGGAAACGATTCGAATGATCTCGCTGTTTCAAGAACTATCGATTAAGAGATTTTGACGGAGGATTTAGGCACGAAACACGTATCGGCAAAATTTGTTCTGTGGCAAATGTTACAAGAGCCGAAGGGAGTTCGTGATGAAGTTTCACAGAATTTGCTTCAAATGGACAGAATTTCCATTAGTTGCAGACGTCTGACTTTCAACATTCTTTGGTCTTGTGACACTTGAAGATCGTATAGAAAGTACATGGCTTTCAACAAATTTCCGTTCATACAAAATCCTAATGTGACTTGTATTAGTCAATTTTGGAGTTCATTATAAACATATCTCCACCTTAACCCACATCTTGCTTCCCCAGCTTATTACCCAAAATGCGAGCTTTGTATCTTCTCATTTACAATACAAATAAATAATTAAATAAATAAAATGGAAAAATAATTGTAACTAGTTAGATGGGTCAATTCCAGACAACAGTGAACACTTTTTGAATTCCGGTGATGACGTAAGTTGTCGGAGTTTACGAGAAACTTATTAATCCAAAGATCAATGTATAACTAAGCGAGCCCCTCACAGGGAAATATGAGTAACAGTAGCGCTCCTAGTGTCAGGGGAACGCAACACCAAACAAAATCGATATTCAGTACTTCGCGTGGAATGACAGATTTGGTTCTAACTTGTAAGTCGAATTCGAGACACATTTGTAAATTTCCCGGTTATATGATAGGTAAATCTCAAATGTTACCATATATCATGCCCTAGTGAAGTCTAGGCTAATTCCCCTGTCGCGAGAAACACTGTGATAGCATGACTTGCCCTGATTGGCTGTTGTTGTCTTTACCTAGCTGGCGATTTCCAATGCTAGAATACAGACAGATTTCTCTAAACGGATAGATACTCTTTGCTTAACGACAGTATCTGTTAGTTGCGTCATACACCGTTCAGTCAATGAGGAGAGAATGCTTTACCTGTTATTTACATATCTTGGTAACTAGTAATTTTCGCTTATTCACTATGAAAGTTAACATTCTGATGTTTATAATTTTTGTTTTGTATTTTCTTGTGCGATATCTGATACGTTTTACCAATGACATCTCCTTAAGTAACCCATCTTACCCCCCTTCCCCTAATATTAAGGTATTTCTTACTATTTAAGGTCATTTTACAGGTAACATTGAGGGACTTATATTTGGGTCATGAAGCTTCGAGCCCTGGTTATGACAAAATTGAAGAATGGAGAGGAGATATCACCGACACCCTATTCTGTTACGGAGACAGCAACAGATTGTGAATTAATATTTTTAATGTTCACACCAGATGTTCACTAAGACTCTCTCTCTCTCTCTCTCTCTCTCTGTCAGTCGTTAACTACCTGTAATAAATATCATATATATTCAAGAACCATCTTCTCCCTGCAGTGAAATGCTTACGTAATAGAGTTCCAAAATAGATCCATTGTTGCAATGAGTGATGAAACATCAATTATGTTGTATATTCCCGTTAGACAATTATACGTATACACGTTACTGTTTTTTATTATTATTTTTTACCAGATACTGAATTCCAAGCTAAAGACATGAGTATAAAGATAGAATTTTTAATAATAAAAGACGTAGCCTTTCTGTCTAGTGAATCGATCGTGGAATTTTCGATGAGCACTGAGGAGTTCGGCAGATTCGAGATTAGTTGTCACACTCTAAAAAAATATATCATAGATATAACTAAGGTTACTACTCGTCCGGGATGGACCCGGACAATCCGGGAATCGAGAGAGATCTGTCCGGGGTCAGGATTCGAAAGTTAAATGTTCGGGAATTCGTTTTATCCTACAAATTTCAGTTCTTTATTCCGTCAGAATTCCTTCAGAATGACATTTTATCAAGTTTATGAAATGTAGTTTCTTTAATCCTCCACTACAGGAGCCGTGTATGAGGTACCGTAACACGCACGATTGTGAAGTGACCGGTTTTGACAATACTTTACAATAAATAATTAATTTATATAGGTTAGTAAGACTATGGCTTTCTGGTATAGTTTGATCTTTAGTCTCTAAAAGATAGGTAATAGTAAAGTATTTACATCTAATTGTATGTATGAAGTTATTGTGAATAATGTACTATTTCCTCACTCTGTTGATTTTATGAAGACAGTAATGAAACTTCAGAATCGATTCAGAACATGTTAGGAGTTAAATAGCAAATTGCATATCAGTAAATTAACAGCATATACAGCAGACAATTTAGGAGTTAATATTTATAACATAACGTAGTTTTTCAGAATTTAAAAATATACATTTCATATTTAATCGCTGTTAGTTGCAATTGTTACGTCATCCATAACAAGTGATATTAATTTCCAGGACAAATGATTGCAGGAAAAAATGGGTGTAATTTTGTTTTATCTTAAATTCTCAATTTTTGTCGCTACTTTGGGAGGCAACAAACATTATTTGATTATTAATGTATTACTTAAAATGTTCGTTCTTGGTACAAATATACATTTAGAATAACATCCTTATTGGAACACTCTGTAACGAAACTTACTTGCACGGCTATATATTCAACCAATTCCAGATAACTGCCAATGTCGTATAATTAATTGATGGCAGAATATAATGCAATGAAAAATTTATATTTCTTCTTCTATTAAAATAATCTAATCGTAAAACATATTTTTCGTATACATTTTGCAAGAAACCAAGTATAAAGTATTTTTATGTTTTATGTAGGTAAATAGTTTCTCTTCAATATGAGAAACCTCTCTGAACTGTAAATATCTTAGAGCAAAGTAGGAGAATTGTGTGACTAATTACTCATAACTGATTTTGTAAGCTGCATATTACAATATATTCCAGAGAAATAATTTTACATTTTAATACAATGCTTTTTGAATGCTTTCAGAACTCTTTTATATGTAGAAAACAGATAAGATTGTAACCTTAAATGTATTTCACGGAACTGGAATAGAACCAAATATACAACGCTATTTTATGTTATAAAAATATGTATCATGCCAAGTGCGACTTATTGCATTCTACTCTGAATATATGCTATTCTAAATTACAATATAATGTTAAAGGTGACCTACGTTGTTCTGTTGCTTATTAGATAAATCATAAATATTTTAAATATTGAATTTAGAGTATTATGATTAAGAACTATGTTTTGTATTTGAAACTACCTTTCATTTTCAGTAGTTCATGATTCTATTCTATTTGGTTATTCTATTTCTGTATTTTGTCATTCACTGCACCTGTAAATAGCGACATATGTTTCCCTTTATTTGAGTTATATTTTAGCATTTTAAATTAAATTTTGTAGTAGATTAGTTTGAAGAAAATAAAAGGTGGGGTGTGGTCAGATTCGAGAGACGACTTCAAACAATGTTGACCACTTTAATATCTAGGTTTAGTTTGATTTGTCAGTGACTCCAGTTCTCATGCCTTCGATCTCCAGCGATTGATTCACCGGATGCAATATAAGTTAGCAACCAATATTCCGACACGAACTCAAGTTCAGTCATCGATAGCAATTAAATGTTATCCACCTTCAGTATGACTAACTGAGAAAAAGCAACCAGAGATGACCTCACAGGAAATCAATTGGTAAAGACATTGAATACGAAGATCAATATTCAATCACGTTTCAGGAGCCCAATTTCTTGTGAACGCAAACACACGTGTCCAACTCGAGAAAGTTGTCATTGATATCATACGCCAGATCGTCTCCAAGCGTCGATACTCGACAATCTATTTCCGTTATTGATCTTATTACATCCGTCGATCGTGCTAAAAGTCGAATGCCTTAATCAATGCCTGACCCGTCCTGAGACACTCTCCTCTTCCAAATTTCCACAACAAGTAGTTTCACCCGATTTCATCATCCCTCTGCCAGTGATCTGTTCAATACCTCTTATAAATAGCCTCTTCTCTTATCACTAACTCTCCAGTTTTACTCCAGTGTTACTTCAGTTATACTAGGTTTTACCAGTGTTACACAAGTCTATCTTCGAGTGCATCTATCTATTTCCGACTTGACTTCATTAATTTCAGTGGCAGGTTGAACTCTAAATTCTTCATTTAGAAAAGTTAGTTTTTGTCTTCTTGCAGACTTAGCGAAATTCAGCCATCCTTAGTAAAGTGTAGTTCTCCGGTAGTGCATCCGATCTATTAGCCAATGAAGAGATGTTACGAATTTTCGCGACGACGGCGAAATTAGGTATATTAACAAACTGAGCCCGAAAGCTGAGACATTTCGGCCGCTATGACAGACAGTCTTAATGTGGAATTGCATCCCGAACGTTATTAGTGATTTCAATTGGATTCCTTGGTTCGACTCTCCAGTCTCCATGAACAATTTAATATCTGTAATCATCATCTTCTCAGCGTAGGTGAGTTGTTTTAACTTGTGTCTATTTTGGTTCGGATTCACTGAGTAGTGGGAATGCCATGCAAATGGAGTTACGACATATTGGTGTTTGTTAGGATAGCTTTCATGTAGATATTAAGGCGTCAACTAGTGAAGCCGTAGTTTCCATATTTCTGCATTACCCCAAAAGTATCAAAATGTTTTCCTTCACCTCAAAGTTTATCCGTGCATGTTAGATTGTAAGAAAGTGTTGTTTGGCAGATTCATATGTAATTTGCTCTACCAAAGTTACGCCCTGGGTTCTAAACCCGGATCTGCCAGTCTCCAAATTACGTACGTCCGAAGCAGATCTTTACCACACCAATGCTCCAGAAAATAAAATTCTGTAATGAAATGACAATCTCATTGTTGTTAGAAATTCAACTATATTATCTCTAGCTCATATGGTTTCATGGACACAATTCAGAGAGAGAAAGAAACGTAAGATCTGTTAAGTAGTGAATATTTGTCATGAAAAAAGGTCAAAAAGTGTTCTTTTGCTTCATGAAAAGAAAACATTTTTCGTTGTTTTTTTTTTTATTTCCGTTTTTTACTGCCCATCACTATTTATAACGCAGTAAAAGCTAGGAAAAGTCTTGGTCACATGAACGTGGAGACTTTAGTCATTAAAGTTTTCAATGAATTTTCCATTTCTCCTAAAATAAGCCAGTGTTCTGAAAAAGTTCCATGAATCTGTCGAATTGAAATGGGAAATTAATCTACGTCATCTGCCTACGAGATGGCGTTCTTTATATCCTGCAGTAGTATGTTTGGTTGGAAAATGGCTATCCATCAAGTCATACTTCTTAAGCTTGAGTGAAGAAGAACGTGTTCAACTTACAACTGGATCTGACAGTGATTGTTCAGAAGTTGGTCCTAGTCCTGAAGAAGTATACTTATATTTCTACATAATTTACTGGAATGTTTCAATAAATAATTTTGTAATTGGAGCAAAATTGTTCCTGTTCTTCACAGGTGTATGGAATAATGGTAAGTGTACTGAAGCAGAGGTTTTATGACGAGATCTTTGGTTATAAAGTTGGTATACGACTCGGCAAACTTTTAGGTATAACCGGAAACAGGAGCTGAAATTAAAGTTGAAAAAAATATTAACGTTCAATTCAGTATTTGGAAAAGGAATTCGATTTTAATGAAAATAGTCCTTTCTATTATTTCAAAGCCTTTAGATTTTCAGAAAATATCACATGGAAAGATATTGAAGAAGCCGAAAGTAAACTTGCATTGTGTAATGTTGCAGATATAGGGTGGGTTTCACCAACCTTATTTAAGAATAAAACACAATCATTAGATAACAAATTTTATGAATTTCAAAGCCTTTACTTAACCATTCGTCAGTTCTTAACGAAGATTGGTGAAACCCACCCCATAGATGCTCTTTATTCAGAATATTGTATGGTTAATGATGTCTTTCCTTAAATTAATTCGAAGCATGACTCATGTGAATCGAGGTGGCGTTTTTTGTTTTGAAAATGTCGTGTCGAATTTTTTGCCGAATATGCTACGAATATGTTACCTGCAAGAATGTCTTCACAGAACAAGTGTTCTCAATAATCGGACACATTTAAACCAACAGTCTTAATAGACTTGTGGTTGATGTAAAAGCAAAAATACAGCGCAAAGCAAATTTCCAAAGAAAATGTTCTGAATTTTATGACTTTCTAATAACAAAACCTTTAGTGATTAAAGCAACCAAGTCAAACAATATACATTAATTTAATGTTCAATGAATAGTTAATCTTCACATTGATCTGGGCGTATTGTTTAAAACTAATCCATATTGGAATAATCAGAAGTTGTGTTTGGTTATGCCATTTCAATTTATCAATTGCAATTTCTTAGAGTTTTCATATAGCTGATCTCTTGTATTTATCTAGCTATACAACAAACCCTTGCGACCTTCGCACAAAGAATACACAGCGTAGATTGGGAATGTTATAGTTATTTTTCGTTATTGGCGTAGTATACGTGTTTCCGATTTTACTTTTTCAACTTCTCAAATTTTGATTGTTTCCTGTCGTACCACCCTCTTTAGGTTACATTGCACGAAATGTATTGCTTTTAGAAATACTTCATTATATGATCACGCAATGTATGAGAGTTTTCCTGATATAACGTAAGATACGTTTTGTTGCGGTGCGTTATGTTCTCATCGAAAAAAAGGTCAAGTAAACTATTACCTACGTAAAGCATTCATGTTTGAACTTTATTCTAAAATTGGTGGAATTTCTATATTAAAACTATTGCGTTACATCACTGAAAAATACTTCAACTGAGGTCTGTTATCTAGTCTATCTCAGGCGCTTCATGCATACAACTTAAAACGTGTCCGGAAATCCGGAAATGAAAAGGTGGTAACCCTAGATATTATAACGAACGATATTATGGTCGACTGGAGCATAAAATAAGGTTATTTTGGAACCAATACTTTTTATTGCCTTGCCACTCATAACGCTTGCTCCATCATAACATTGACTAAGCAAATTTTGTGAGTCCAGATCATTGTCTTTCAGAATCTTAAGTGTCAGATTAGTGAAAGAAACTGCGTCAAGTTTTGTACTTGTCTGTACGTCAAGCAGAGATTCCAGTATTGTCCCATTCTTCACAAAACGAATACCTAAGGCAATATTTTCTCTGTTATTTTTGTGTCTAGTTCCATCTTCAAGTAAAGTAAATGCTGGCATATCGGCTGTTTTAATTTAATTTGCTACCTCCTCTCGAAATATTTCACTCATAATTTCTATAATTTCATTTTGAATTTCCGGAGAAGAGTAGGTACCGTTTTTTGGAACAATTGAGGAACAATCAGCCAACTTTGTATCTTCTTTTTTTAATGTCTACTTAAAAAGATTACTGAACAAACCGTCTTTAGTTTCTTCGTCAATTGAATAGCTTCCACGCAAAGCGAGTTCATTAACTACAAGAAACGACACAACTTCTGCAATTGATCTAACATAATATCTATTCTTTACTAAAACACTTTCATTTAAAAGAGTTGAAACAGAAACATTTCCAGAAACACGCTTCTTCTTTTCTTCCCACATGGACATAGCACTAATTTGCACAGCACTTGACTCATGTTTTCGAAACACACCCTTATCCATAGCATTTTTCCAATTTCTGAATCCCGTTTCCGTTAGTTCTTTCGACCCAAATGGATGAAATAAGCGATATAGGTAACAGAATGCTGCATCCCTCTCTGCTGAATACTCCAGCCATGGAAAACGATGAACTATCCAGATGAATTGTTTACAGCCCTTTTATGCATCACGTGAACTACATGAGAAGGAATTGTTCTGTTTATAGAAGGGCGACGTGTGGTCGACACGTACTACACTGTTGCCAACCTAGTTACTGTGGCTCAGGAAGCAATGGATCCCGTACGCGCTGATCAATTTATTGACGAAATAAAGAAGAGCAAAGCAAAAGCAATTTGGGATGTGTCATCCGGAGAATACCAGGACAGAAATCAAAAGAAACTTCAGCCTATCCTCTTTTCCGTCTTTCCTCTCCAATCTGATTATACATAACATCAATGCTCGAAGTGGAAAATCTGAGGATGCACGTTTCAGTACAATTCAGAGTAAGCATACCCCGTCCCTTTGTTATTTGGTACGTGAAGAAAGCAATAAGAGATAGGGGCAGTGTGCGAATTGACGAGGGGGGGAGGAGACCAGGGATTTCCCCCCTGACAAAAATGTATCCCCCTCTAGAGAAGAAAATGTTTATCCCTGGCAGGGGGATAACTTTTCCCGCCTCTACAATTTTTTGCTGCTATTATCCGAGCAATTTTTCGTGAACAAACACAACTACAAGACATCCGAAACGGCTTGCGTTGGATTGAATGTAAAGGTTAGCTCATGTGTGAATTCCACAACGTGTCGTTTATTTATTATTGTGAACTGGTATTCTTCCCCCCCCCTCCTTTTCCCTATGCGTCACAAGAGACGAACATTTTTTTGTTTACATCAAATCATAAGTGCTTGAGAGGGTGTACTTTCACCCCCGTCCCCAACCCTGACATTAATCAAGAATTGTAAGAACATTGATATTTACAGCTTAGTTCTCAGAACGTTTTTTTTTTTTGTTTGTTTGTTTGTTTGGCTTAAACAATACATAAGCGTTCTCAGAAAACATATCTATATTAAGTTTATCGAAAATAGGTAATTCTACAAATTGAAATCAACAGGTCGGGCGCGGAACCTGTATGGTCGGGCTCAGCCCGACCTGCCACCCCCCCTCACTGCGGCCCTGAAGTCGGGTGACAATACAATATTCTATTATTACTTTCATATATTTCTACATATTTATATATTTTAAAATCATATTTTAATTATTCTTTAATATGGACTACTTTATCCCAGAATAAATACTAGCCTGGGTTTCAGTGGTTGCAGAACACTTTAGGATTCGGGTCACAAAACATTTAGCTTGAGAAAATATATCCGAATTCCGAAATAACTAGAAAAAAAATAGTAAAAAACTTAGTAAAGACATATTTTTCTTAAACATTTCGTACTAAAAAGTAAAAAAAAAATACACACGACTAAAAAGAAGAGCATTGGGCGCGCCAAAAAGAAATATAAAATGACTGTATATGAGAGCGCATCCTCATGCTTTTCTTCTTAGTCATGCATAAACAAAATTATTTTTCTACTTTTTAGTACAAATTGTTTAAAAAAAGTATGTCTTTGAAAAGTTTTTATAAATTACTTTTTCTTTAAAGTGTTAGTCCTCTGCATGAAGAGTCTGAAACGTAACTGAAGTGAATCAAAATGGTATCGTAATGTGATTATCAAAACAGAATAAATTCCTGTTTTGAGGGTACTTTTTCGCACGGAAGGGATTGAATATCTACTTTGATTTTTTGTATACTATCACACATCACTGTATATTGAATGTATACAAAGTTTGAATGCGGTTCCTTATTATTATTTATTTTTTTTTTTTAAATGAATTTGTGAAAATCCAAAAATTCGCATTTTGTGCATATTGGAGGCCCGATATCTCTCTAAGGAGAACATACGGTAGAAATTTCAAATTTGATATTTCAGTTTGAACGGATTATTGATTTGCATAGAGTACAAGGGTGCTTTGCCAAGTACATGCATCTTCTCTATTATAACCGTACTTGAGAAAGTAGTTTTATTCATCTGAAAACTCAGGCAAACTTACTTGCCAAGTAAGTCAGGGTTTTCCGTTCACAACCGCTATATGTCCTCCTTTTTCCAAGTCGAAATTTGGCAGCCCTCATCTGTGGAATTTTTCATTATGTAGCCTTCTCCACTCTGAGGTCATCTCGTCCCCTTTCGAGCCGTATATCTTTCTCAAAACCATATTTTAAAACACATGCAAACTATGCTCAACTGCCAGGGTCTACTCCAACTTTTGCAGCCATAAAGTATTACCAGTAGATTTACCTACCATCCTGTATATTTTCAATTTCAACTGTCTTGATATTAATCGTAAGGCTAAGAGCTGCTGGATTAAATACAAACATGCGTTGCCCAATGCTAAGCGACTTTATATTTCTTCCGTGCCCTCATTCTTGCTTGTTGCATATGCTCCCAAATATTTTGTTTACTTTCTCTATAAGCTCATTCGTAATTGTTTGTTAAACATCTATTTGCTTCATCCTGTGTGTTTCGGTTTGTTATCATGTATTTTGTTTTCTCTTTGTTTACCTGTAGACCTCTTTCATCGCAAGCTTCTACTAAAACCTCGGTGTTACTTTGTAGTTCATCGTCCCCTATTTAATCTACATCATTCCGCCGTGTAGACGGACAGTTGGTTGATTCTGCTTATTGGGGTCGATGAGACACATTCTTAGTAGCTGAACAAGTATTTTCTCGAAATTCCAAATCGTAGCAGGATATTGCAGGTTTTTTTTTTTCTTTTAAAATAATCAAATGCTTTCTTAAAATCAATGATTGCTGTACCGTCCCATTGAATTCCAATTTTTTCTCTAACATTTCCCTCAAGTTGAAAATCTGGTCCAACGTGGAACTATTTCTTCTAAATCCACATTGATGATCTCCAATTATTTCATCTACGTATGCACTTGGGAGACGTATATTACTCATACTTTGTAACACGTTGGGAGTAACGAGATTCCGAGGTAATTATTACAGTCCGATTTATCGCCTTTTTTTTTTGTAAATCTGAACTATTATTGAGGTTTTCCATTCCTTTGGGAGCTCCTCCTTTCTCCATATAGCACTTATCAATTTATGTAGTTCCTTCATTAGTGCCATTCCTCCCGTTTTAATTAATTCGGCTGGAATATTATCTATTCTCGGTGACTTGATTTTTTTAAATTTCTTTATCGACCTTTCGAGCTCGATCTTGATAGGTTTGGGCATCCACGACTCTGGAGTATAGATTTCAAATTCCTCTGTTTGTTCTTCGTTGTGTACATTAAGAAGTTTGTCGAAATAGTCTCTCCACACATCGATAATTTTAGTCGGATTCGCCTGAAGATTTTACGCATTCATTTCTAATCGTCCCTAGCCTTGGTTGGTAAACTTTTCTTAACTAGTTTACCCCTTGCCTTACCGTTTACTTCCTTACAGGCGTTGCGTTTCGCTTTACTGTAGTAGTAGTGGTTTGCAATTGCTTCGGTTTTATATCTTAGCCATCGTTGTCTTGCCTGTTTTCGTTCCTCATGAAACCATCAAACCAAGGTTTGTTTTTCTTTCGTTTCTTCTCACCTACACGTTTTTTTGCTGCTCCCTTCACTGTGTCACAAATTGCCTGCTACATCTTATTCACATCTTATTAATGTCACCTTTATTGTCCTTCACTGTCGTCTTCCGTTTCGCTGTAAGCACGAACGTCTATTCTCTTGGTATGCCCTCGTCTATCTACTAATACGTGATCGATCTGGTAATGTGTTTTGCCATCCACAGATATCCATATGTACTTGTGTATATCTCTTTATGTTGAAAGTACGTGCTCTTTACTATTCGAGTTTTCGAAATCGCAAGGATTAACGCCATTGTTGTTGCTGAGTCCGGGAAGACTTGATTGAAATGCAACACATAGCAAAAATACACTCCTGCTTGAGGTCACGCAATTAAAGGCTAATATTTAAGAATGCACATATCTCATTTGGAGATGCCAAGTTTTTGTTCTGAAGGTTTAGATATTAAAGTCGTAGTTGTAAGGGAGGGCATTGTTCCTTGTGCCATTTTTTAAACTTGTAATAACTGAAGTGTTATCATTATAATGATGACATTTTGTCATTCAAACAATACTTCAATGCCTTCTGAACATATGCAAATGGATAATAACTTACTGATTCGTCATAATAATTGCAAAGAGATAATAAAAGTGAATGCTACCTAAGGTCGCTGGAATTGAATTTATTTTATGGTCTTTAGGCATCTTAGGCTCAGGCCAGGATAGGGGAGGGGAGAGGATGTTGGAAGGTAGACAGCCAGAGTCTATTTTAGGTACCATCCTAGGATTTGCCTGGCATTACTGAGGAAAAATCCTCGAAAAACTCAGCAGGGTGGATGGCTGCCGGGGTCGATCCCAGGACCTCCACAATGCTAACAAGCCAACGCTCTACCACTGAGCCACGGTCGCTCGGTGTTGTGCCAGCTGGAATGAGATACGATTCAACTCAATCAGCTAAATACATTAATGTATTTTTTTTCTCGTTGGTGGCAAAAATATAGCCCCCATGGTCGAGAAATAATCACGCTACTTACCCGGAAATGTTTTTCAGATTCTCTGAAGGAATGTGTCTTCTCTGGATTGTCAAAATTAATGACTTCCAGGGCTTCTTTTTACTACGGATGAATGCCTACTTTCCCCCTGTTTTTCTGTGTGGAATTATTGCCCATTATGTCAAACCCTAAAACTAGCAACGGGGTCTTATGCTTCACTGTTATTACGTCGGCAGGTGGCACCTGGTACATGATGCTGTTGTGGTACAAGGTACACAACCATTTGTTTATTAAGAAATATGGTTAATCACTTGTTATAGTATTACAAAACATTATAGATTCATGTTTATTCTACTCATAAAAAGAAATTCAATTGCTGTAGGTAGGAAAATCTGTTCGTACTACAGGGTGCGTACAACTACAGTGACCCTAATCGCAGTTGCCCAGAGAGGGTAGTAACGAACGTAGGACATTGATACTGAGTAGATATGCTAATGAGACCATGCGGAAGCGATTTATACTGGGACAAAAATTAGTTTTAATTTTCTCAAACAGCTGAAAATGTGGCGCTGTACAAAAATGTGGTGCTACTAAAGTTGTTCCTATTATGTATCTCTGACGTGTTTGATCTTTTCTGCCTAGGTCACGCTCTTATCCGTGCATTCTATACCATTTCCACGTGTTCATTGCTTGTACAGCGCCACATTTTTGCCTGGTGGAGAAATTTTGAACTATTTTTTTCAGCGTAAATTGTTTCCGCATTGTCTCATTAGCATATTTACTAGGTATCAATGCTCTACCTTCATTACCGACAGCTCTGGCCCATTGTAAGTAGGGCCACGTCAATCGTAGCCACTTTGTGGTTTAACACTAGATACAAACTCAGTCGATACTGAACAATTTCTTTTACAACGCACAAACACAATTCCTACTTACAGCACACGAAACTTCCACTGGTGCTACTATGATTCACAAAGATGGTTCTAATTTTGGAGATGGTTCTTAAACCTAATGTATACAACTGAATTGAATTTTATGTATGGCCTTTAGGCATCTAAGGCTCAGGCCGAAATAGGGGAGGGGAAAGGATTCGGAAAGGTGTTGGTAAGGCCTATGTTGAGGGTTCCATTCCAGCATCTGCCTGCTGTGACTGAGGAAAAAACCGTTGAAGGATGGTCGGCCGCTGGGATCTACCCCATGACCTCCCGAATGCTACGCGAACGCTCTACCACTGTATACTGGCAGCATCTACCCAGTGCTTACAAGTATGTTAGATTTTCTTTTCATATCTTGCAGTGTTAGAAGAGAACCGAGTACTTCCGGACTGTTAAATCAACCACTCATACTAATGTAAAATATTATTTTCTCTCACAAAAAATAATTAATGGTAAAACTGACTTCACAAATGTATTTCTGCGCAACCTCTGGCCCAGATTAATGTATCGATATTACACGACCCCCTTCCCATTTAAAAATTCAAGCAAGATTTAAGATGGCTGACTGCAAGATGGCGGCCATGAGGAATGTGCTCCCCAGCTGGTAGCACATTTCATCAGGTATATATTAATATATATTTGTTTTCCGTTTCATCAAGGTCTTTATAATCAAACTGTCTTTTCACACTTGGAATACACATGGCGATTAAAATAGTAAAAACGGCGGAAGTCGTCATCACCCTCTTACCTAACCTCCACGATCTCATGGTCACTAATTTAAGATAATCTACGAAAAAGGCAAGAAAGCAATTATTAATAATAAATATAAACATATATCTTCAAAGAAAAAAAACGAGGGAAAAATCTTACCCCGCACCGGAATTCGAATTCATGTATGTTACCCAGTAAGCCAACGTCTTACCACTGCACAACGCTAGGACCTGACAAACGGTGGTTTGGCCGTTGTATTTACAGTGGTTGGTGTCGGAGCCTATCAGTATGACGTCGCAAGTGATGACGACTTCCGCCGTTTTTACTATTTATAATCCTCAACTTTGGATCACACTATAAGCTATGAGTATTTATTTTTATGAATGAGAATTTTAGGCACTGCCCCCGTCTTTATGGACGAAAGCACTTTTAATCTTACTTTCTGCACGTTTGCTGATGTCCTGTACTCCTATGCCCAGTTTAGTAAAAACTTGTAAGATTAACTTTACTACAGGGCTACCGTAGCTCAGTTGGTAGAGCATTGATTCGCATTCAGGAGGTCCTGTGTTCGATACCAGTGGCCGATCATGCGACTTAAATTTTCCTAGTGTTTTCCTCAGTCACACTAGGCAAATACTGGAATGATAACTTCAACTTAGGTTCTGGCCGATTCTTTCCCCATGCCTATCTTGGCCTGAGGCATAGACGCCTCAAAACCATACAGAAATTCAAATTTGAACACAGAAATTTTACTAACACAACCATCCGAATGACACTAGCTGATTTGCCCGCCTGTTGGTGCGGGGTGAATAAAATATATTAGTAACAATAACAGTTGTACTACTACCATTACTGAAGAACAACAACAAAACAACTATAACCACTCGGGGTGGCCGAGAGGTTAGAGCGTTCGCTTTCTTTTGTGCGTGGTCTCGGGTTCAAATTCCGCTGAGGAACATTGAATTAAGTGGTTCGGAACCCACTTAACCAAAAAATTGTAGGTCCTGTCCTTAGATGCTCACCAGTTCGTTTAGCAAGTTAATAACAACCCACTTACAACTACTACAACTGCTACGGCTTCCGAGTTTCACCCCACCCCTACCCGTTTCTCCCCCTTTGAATAGGGATGGCAACCTTTTAATGTGTAGTTAAGCTTTCTAGGTACTAAGGAACACGTGCGCCGAATTTTATCTCAATCCGTCAAGTGGTGTGAAATTGTAAGCAATGGAAAATCTCCTGACACAAGAAGCACACAAAAACTTCACCAAAATATAAGCTTTATATGAACACATGTGAATTTTATGTGAACCTACTGAAAAATTGTGAGGTTTGTGTGCTCAATGTGTCTTTTTAAAGACTTCTTACCCTTAGTGCATATTTTGCTCATATTAAGTTCATATTGACTTAAGTTCACATTATCCATAGCATATTTTCAGATCACTTTGAGTGCATTTGCCACTGTTAAGTGAACTTTTTGTGTATGAATTGTGTAATCACCAGCACACTAAAAGTTCATATATTATGCACTATAAAAACGTGGTAAAACTGGAACATATTGTGAACGTTTTTCGGGACATATTGTGAAGTTTAAGTGTACTTTGGTTTTCAGTGTAGAGTTCAAACACCTTCAGTTTTATATGTGTAGATTAGAAAAGGAAAATCGAACACTGTTAATATAATAGACCCCAAAACTTCAAAATTACGAAAAGATTAAAACTCTTTGGAATCTACAAATAAAGTTTTAAGAAAACCTTCTTTCCGTTGTTTCGTAGAGCTGACGTCAATGTACAGTATAAGAGTTTCTTGGATCCAATAATTGGTCCACCATGCAGTTGAAGGCCAAATATTTTTGGCACAGAACATCAGACTTCTGAAAGAAAAAAAATATATATGTGAGATTTACTGTCACCTGTTGTTATTCAATGGCCACTTAAGAACATCCCATACAGCTCAGAATCCTTTGTGTCGACTTCCGAATTCCTTGGCAGACAAACTAGGTTGATTATGCAACAGTGTATAACTATGCTTTCTTCTTTTCTTTTCCTTTTCTTTTTTCTTTTAGTCTCTTTGCATGCATGACTACCCCAGTGTAGCTTGCGTTGGAGAGATCATAGAACTTGGCTTTCAAACCAGCCTTCGTTTCTTGCTTGGATTCTGTAAGTTGTTTCCGCTATTTGGAATTGAATTCGGTACTCTTAAACGAAGCAGCATTATGACAAATTATAAACAATAGAGTATGGGACAGTTAATACATTCTAAAATATAAAACAACCATTCAGATTTTTAGATTCTTTAATAATGACCTTATATTACAACTTTTAGTTCAGAAACTGCTATGGCTATGAAGGTGACCTTGGAAAGGGCTTGACTAGATGAGGTCAAAGCTGTATAGATCAGGTCTGTCGAGAATTTCAGCTCAGGAACTACTAGGGCTACGAAGGTCTGATTGTATCGTGAGAGAGGTTTCGGCAAGAGCAGACCAAAGCCGCAGAGATCATGTTTGTCCGTCCGTAGACAAATGACAAGTCAGGAACTAGTACCCTGCAAGCCAGGTGACGTCAGCTCGACAGCGGCATTTGTTTGGCGAAGCGACGTCGGGTTTTGGGAAAAGAAATTGACAAGGAGCTGGTATTGGCGGTAGCTGGGCGGGGTTTCACCTCTATGTAGGCAATTCGGAGGACCTACGGCGACCCGGAAATGGCCCGATGACAAAATGCCACTTATGGGTGGGCGCCCATCTTTCCCCCAACTATTTCCCGACTACTAATCGTGGTCCCGACGGTGGCCCGACAAAAATCCCTGTCTTCGTCGACATTTGGCTTCTTGGGTAGGGTTAAAAATTTGGTTGCTCTACTATCAAAGGACCCTTGGATCCTTAGCGATTGCACTTACTTGTTTTGTATACATTCTTGCCGAAATTCTTTTACAATGAGCACTATCAAAAAGTGCGCTCCCGATTGGGAAAATAATTGGAAATACAATCGAGAAATTCCGAGAAAGTAGTTACAGTTTAATTATTGGTATCAGGTCATTTGCATCGCGTTCCACACCACTTTCGACGTACTTCCCCGTCTGCTTTTATTGTGATGTTTCGTTTTCTATCCCTGTTCCTACCAGTTCTTTTCTTAGGGTACCGAACGTTCGTACCTCAGTTGGTAGAATGTTAACTTAGCATTCACAAGGTCCTGGGTTCAAAATCAGTGTCCGATTATCTTGACTGAGGTTTTTCCAGTATTCTTGCTCATTCACACTTGGCAAATCCCTGGATGGTACTTTGAACTTACGACTTCTTTCCGCAAACTTTCCTCTGCCTTATCCTCGTCTAACCCATAGATGTATAAAGACCATAAATAAATTTCTTGTGTGAAGAACTGTACAAAAATTATGGGGAAAAAAAAGAAAAGAGTTTCAATAATGATTGGAGATAAAATTGTAGGCAATGAACGATCAAAAACTCTCTCATTATTGAAGTGTGTAAAAGAAGCTTATAAATCAAAGAATATGGGGAAGTAAGGGTAAAGTGGCTATGGTGGGCAAAGTGGCGAAGAGGTGTTTCCTTCCTTTACATGTGCTGCAGTCTAACGGCAGTCGTCTAAATTACTTCAATACAATGCCTTCAGTAAACCAGTAGCAACTGAAGTGAGTATTATGACAGTCAACAAAGTGATTGGAATTTTAATTCCTTTTTTTGCTATCTATGATCTAATGTAAGCATTATTTATTGATATTAAAGAATGAAAAGTGTGTGACAGGACCGGGGATCGAACCCGGGACCTTTGGGTTCGATCCCCGGTCCAGTCATATACTTTTCACTCTTTAATATCAATTGTATCTGTACCTACAGAGGCTTGATGTACAGAAAAAATCGGAAGTTGCCTCCATTTCAACTTTGGACATTATTTATTGTTTAAAATATTTATATACGAGTAGCATTTGATAAGTTCCAGGCGCGTAGAAGGATTTTTTTTTTTCAAATCATACAATTCCTTTCTAGGCAGGCTCAAGACTTTTCAAATGCCCCTCGTATAGACAGAAAATTCACACTTTGTAACTACACTTGATCAAACTATTTGCTGTTTAATGAGGTGCAAACTTCTGTAGGCCAACTGTTGTTGCTGTAAATGTGACATAATTTAACATGACTGCCGAATGAGTTAAAGCGACCATTCATTTTACCCTACCGAACCATAAGTACTCGTGGCATTACAATTAAATGAACAAATCTGTTGCTTCCAGTGTTTGTGGAGCAGGTGATCAAAGTGTACTCTATTTAGTCTTTCTTCCTGGAATTGTTCTATCCTTATTAACACAAAAGTTTCTGAAGAGAAGGTTGATTTCTTCCCCTATATTTTGCTATTATTGAACAATTCTTGAAGAAGAATCCATGTCCACTTTACCCTCTTAGGTAGGGTAAAATGACCAATTCCTAGAGTTTGCAAAAAACAATATCGAACTACAGCTCAGATATTAAGATGAAAATATTTTTGTGATAACTGTAATCAATATAATTTATACTGTGAAAAATTCGTTCATTTGTTCAAGAAAAGATCACTAAATATAGTTTAGGTTAAGGGTGTCCTCTTTGCCCGTCCTTCCTGTACACTTTATTTTTTTTACAGTGTAACTTCAACTCTTTAATGATATCAAGATTAGAAATGTAACCGTTACATGTATTAACCTTTTTCATAAAAAACAATCTTTAAAAATCAGACATTAGACTCTATCATCCGGGTACTAACTTCACCCACTTACAACAGAAGACAATAGAACCCCCACACTGATGCATAACATAGTACCGGTATATCCTGACAAGTACTTCATTAATTACAATACGTATTTTAGAATTCTGTCCTTGACAAGTTTCTTGCAAGGTTAATAAATTGTGTTGTGTGAAAAACATTGTGTGGAATTTTGGACTGTTTCCCAATACAAAATTGCAAAATGCGTCTGGCAATCTTTGATCGTCTTGTCCAGAGTTTTAACTGGCGTTCAATGTTGAGACTTTGCTCCTGTGGTGTGTTTTAGGTGGTAAAAGTACGAAAAACAAAATAACACATGAATACATCCTGTTCCATCTTACTTTAAGAGGCATCTGACACATTCAAAGGTCATATCTCATGAAATACTTAACAAAAATAAACAATTGATTTCTTGATCGTATCTATCACTAGATGACAGGTTCAGACTTAGTTTAAATTGGGAGCAGATTTTAAAGTAGAAGATAAGAATGGTTTTAATAATCTTATCTTACTTTTGTTTCACAACTACTCTTCGTTAAAAGCAGTGTTGTCAGTTGGAGAGAAATTTCCCGGAAAACGGGAAAATCTGGGCCACTTAAAGGGTTAAAGGGGAAAAAAAGACAAGTAGTCGGGAATTTTTTTGAGTCTTTTTGGCACTTTTTGTTTTACTTTTCATGGATGTAAATACGCTAGACTGATTGATTGACCCAATACAATTAAGCTGGGTCAACCTGACGCCGGTTTTCGATTAATCTTGCCTGGTGAATTTGGATTAATTTGCGTCTTATTGGTTGGCCTGTGCCTGGGCGTGTGGAAGCAAAGAATGGAGGAAGATCTAGCTAAGGAAGAGAGGAGGAAGATTGGAATATTTTAAATATGGTATTGTACGGAACGTGATGTTCAGTTGTTGTTGGTTTTTTTTAATCAATTACTCCTGCCAGGTATTCATGGCGTGTGCTGACTTCAATTTCGGGTCGCTAGAAGTAAATCCGTCATGTTAATTTTCAGTAATTTTGAAAGTAAACTTAGCAGGCGGGAATTTATTTCCAAAGAATCGGGAAATTTTTCAGTACCTTGAGGGAAATATTGAGACTGCAAGCTGACAACGCTGGTTGAAGGATTGTTTTCAGACAGGTCTAATATTATACCAGTAAAAGATGTGTTTCTATACAAGCTTCATGCTCCTAATTCCATTAATTATTTTATTTATTGGCAATATTGGTAAAACAATAAGCACCTAATTACACAGTTTTAATTGTATCAGTGGCGGCGTGAGTCCAGCTGGGGCCCGGGACAATGTTTACTGAAATTGTGGCTTATTAACCATTACATCCAAGGACACAAAGCATCCTGAGACGGCATAGTTATTGCATCATTGACCACCATCGAAGTTCTCCATTAATTTACCTTATAAAGTGTGATTAATCGATCGAGTCGGCGACCAGTAGGACCCTTTCGGTATGCGGGGATCCGGAGCGTGGGCACCTCCGTCTACCCCTTACGCTGCCATTGAATTGTATGAAGAAACAATACAACGAATGACATCAAATGACAAGAGAACATTTTAAGGTAGCCCTGGTCAATGGGCTGTATAGTTTGGGAAGTGGGGACAGCCCAATACGATTATGATTTGCTATATATTTTTTCAACCTTCATTCTATCGATTGAAGTACCGGTACCATTTACATAAGGTCCATATAATAATAAAAAAAATGGATTTTGAGCCGGGCGGATCCCCATAAATACGCCCCTGGCGAGGAGTGTAGTGGTGAAGCGGGAGGAAACGCAGTGTATCATTTGTCAGTGTATCAACGCAGGGCGAAAGTGTAGCAGAAGTGGCATCTGTTGATTGAATGATAAAATATGTTCATTTTATACATGTCGCTGTTCGCACCAATATTCCAGCCCCTCTCTGGGGGCCTTGCAATTGAATTGGGCAGCTTTTCGTTTATGACCTTACTCTAGGACCCAGATTCTACTACCAAAATTTCAGAGTGAGTTTTGATATGATCTCGTTCACGGTTTCCTTGTTAACAGTTATTGCACTCTGACTTGCTAAATATTTAGCAGGATGTAAAAATAATAGAAAATTTTATATTCCTCTTATTCCTAATTATGATCTAGGCCTACATAAGCTTGATAATGCGCTGAAAAGAGTGTTATTTTTATGTATTCACAGCTGGTAAATAAAAATGATTTGACTGAAGTTCAAAATATCATAACAACGATACAAAATGAAGTACAACGAATAAATAATCAATTCATTTCAAACACTGCTGCACAAAGATGTATTAAATGATCTGAAAATAAAGCTTACGGAGCTACAAAATACATTTAATAACCTTCAAACAGCTGTGAACACATTACAAAATGCTCTTCAGAATAATCCTTCCCAAGACGACCTTCAAAAGATGCAAGAAGTCATATCGAAATTACAAAATGAACCTACAACCATTACTGATGAATCAAATAAACACCGTGACGAACTAACCAACCTACCTGTTTATAGTGTGATGTGTCGGAAATTAGTAGAAAGCTTGGCGAGTTTGAAACAATAAATAATTAATAACATTTCAGAGAGCTCACAAATATTTAAATTGAACTAAAGAATCTGCAGAGCATTGTGAATGATTTTTCTAACCAGTTAACTACTTTACAGGAATCACTCGCAAAGTTAAATAAAAAGTTAGAGTTCACAGTAATTATATCACCAATATTTTGTTACTGTTTTATGTGCCGAAAAACAAAGTGCTAGTCTTGACCCGGATTGGACAAACCCTTAGGTCAGTTTTTGTGCACCTGGTTACCGGTTCAATTCCCTCCGTGGTTCCTTGAACCTAAAGTGGTTCGGTGACCACTTTATTATTTACTGTAGCCCCTGTCCTTAAGCGGTCATCAGCCAGTTTAAGTTGTACCACTAATACACGAATACCAATCTTCATTTATTTAAGTCGAATTCGATAGATCCTGGGTTCGATACTAAAAGTTAACTATCCTGACTGGGATTTCTCAGTCATACCAAGCAAATGGCAAGATGGTACCTCTAACTTAGGTCTTTGCACACTCCTTTACCCTACCCTAACCTGGGATAAGTCATAGATGCTTAAAGAGAATAAGATACATTCAAAGGACAATACGAACAATTTAAAATGAACTTGCAAAGGAAAATAAAAAAAGACAAAACGCAAAGAATATGATTTGGCTTAACTAAAAGAAAAAAAATCAAAATTCAAAGATACTTCTAATTCATTGAATAAAATAAAGACATTAACTCCACTTGTGACAAATCATACATAACAACAACTTAGAACTGCGATTCTACTAACAATCACATGTAAGTAAACGGGGGGCAAGCCCCCTGGGCCCCGGACATCTTTCCTTTGTTCCTGCACGTACACTTTAACTACTTTTAAATTACAAAGTTTATTCCAAGTTTCTAGCATAATTACTAAGCGAACTACAGCTACAGCCATCTAGTGGTACGTCTGGAAACCAAATGATCTGGTTAGGAAGATAGTAGTACCCAAACTGTCCGGCAGATGGAACCTGAGTGAATCCACCAATCACGAATTTCTACCGCTTTTAAGGCATGTTATTGAAACTAAAATATATTATACAAATAAGAAAACCAACAGCAAAATTGAAATATATTACATAGTGAAAATAAAACCTGATCGAAACCAGGACATTATTAAGTACTTCAAAATAACGAACAGCAATCAAGAAGAAACCATGTAATATACAAAATGAAAAAAAAAGGGGGGGGTAACATTGTAAAATGCTAACCACCACAACAAAGAACAAAAAGAAAAACGAGAAGAAATCAACTTGTAATAAATAATGTACAGTAGATCCTCGATTATCCGTCGTAATGCAGGGGAGGGGGAGAACAGTTGATTGAAAAACATGGAGTAATCCTTACAACATTTTATTTAAGCTTACCATTACCACACACAACCCTGAAACCCATCCTTTAGATTGTTTAAAACCGTATTTTCTGCATCTTAGCACCAGCAATTCTGTTCTTGATGTCCATCCAAATTCTATGAAGGGCAAGAATATCTGGAAATGAAGCGTCGTCATCTTCTTGTTCTTAAAAACCTATCAATGTTTCTCCCGATTCAAGTGGAGCCTTGCTTAATACAAACTAAATCAGAAGAGAGTAAATGTTCACTCTTTTTTTCAATGTGAAAGTGATTTCATCGACAATTATTAATTTGCAATTGAAAAGAGTAGTTTTCAACGAAACTCTTGTTTTGGATAGAAAATGTGATCTTTATAGATAAAATTCCGATGTTTACGGATGTAATTTATTCTTCAAACTTCACAGAGCGATTTCTGATCTTTTAGGAGTGATTCAGAATGCGTCATGGGTACTAGTCAAGTTTTGTTTTCCACCATTTGTTACCGTGAAGGCTATCGAAAGACGAATCCCTTGTGTGAAGTTAATCGCGTTTCGTTAAAAGATAACAACAGAAAACTCGATAACGTTTCTTAATGTCAAAAATATACCATGAAGACGTCAGGAGCAGGGTATATACAAGAAATGTTTGAACGTTGTTCTCAAGTACATGACGGTAATAAAGAGATACGTTCCTCACCAGTTGTCCAGCTAGCCTAGGGGATAAAGCGTTGAGTCGTTAGCTGGGGTAACGGGATCAATTCGCACTGAGGTCAAGTGTTTCTTGTCTTTTTTCATTCATAAGAACATTACTTTTCTTTTTCGCTATTTATGAATAAATGCTCCCGTTTGCTTATTTTTATATTTTCAAAATTTTATTTCGTTGTCTTCGTGTTCAAAACATGAACATTTCATCTGAATGGATGGAAGTTCAATTAAAAAAATAAGATTACGTTGCCATCGAAAACATCTACCATCGATCTAATCTTTTTTTCGAGTGGAAATTTCTCATCTTTACTCGTATGAAAACCCACTCTGAAAAAAAAATAAATATTTAGCTCAACTCGAGCGGAGTTCCACTACTCAGAAATTTAGTGTCCACAGAGAAACTAAATCGTAAAATTGGCGAATAATCCGATGATCTGTTCATTGAGGTTCTACTGTATTTTTTTCGTGAATCCTCATACCATGATGAGAACAACTTGTAATACTATAATATTTTATAACTACAGTATAGAGTCTCTGTACTCCGAGACTTCACCAGTCCGACACGGATCTCTACAACCCGACAAAGCCCGGTCTCATATGTGTCGGATTACAGAGGTTCTACTGTAAGTATACAAAGGATTTTTTAAAAAAACTGAAACGTTGTCTGATTACCTCATTAACAAATCGAAAGTTCAATTATGTTTCTAATTATTGTAATAATCCATGTTAATATCAATATTGTCATCCAACTAACTTCCATTTACAGTTAGAATATCTTGTTCACAGCTTCAGTAGTACCTGCTGGCGTTAAAAAAGAAAAATCAGAAGAAAAGAAATGAAATTACGACTAATGAGTGCATCGCTGGAACTTACATAAAACACACCACCAAGACCTAAATTCTTGTCATTACTTTTTTGCTGTTCATAAACATTTTTTCTTTGTTACATCAGCTGCTGAGTGAGCGAAGATGGATGGAATCAGTTTACCAAAGAGTGTGAGCGAGTTGACTGAAGGAAACTTGAAGGATGAACGCTGTAAAGAAATTGTGTGTTGATTTGTGGTGTATACATCCGAAGTATTACCTGGCTAGAACACTTTTAAGAAAAAATATGTATTTTTAAAAAAAAAATCCTTGCTTTTAAATGGTTATGGTAAGGATTTTCATTTAGTCGGTAGCACGTCGACGAATCGGGCAGCCTGGGTTCAAATCCCGGCCAGGACCCTGGAGACTTTTCTCGTAGTGTTTCCATACCTGGCGTTCTGTGGTGCACTCAGCCTTCTAAAAAAAATGAGTACCAGAGTGTCCTTGGTACTCCTGGACACCTTGGTAAGGTAAAGGCGGTCTAGCGTGGGACTGACCACCCCACTTTGTACCGTAGGTAGAGAATATGTGGAACGGAGACTGCGTGTCGCACAGGGGATAACGGTACCTTTACCCATAAGGTGAATAACGACAACGTACCTACAATACAGACTCGGCTCTTGTGGTGTGCCTGGTAGTTTAATGCTCCTTCTACACGAGCGGGATAAAAGCATGGCGATTTTACCGCGAGCAACAGCGCCTTCCAACAAAACCCACGCTTTTAAATGAGGCGTCCATTTCCAAATGGGTCCTTGTCCGAGCGCCATAAATGTTGGGAAATTGACAAAAACACTTGCTATATACACTTCTTATTTTTCGAAGCAAGATCAAATGTGTAGCCATGAATATCTTACAAAGTTGGAGAAGTATTACCTATATTTTACCTTCTTGCAAAAGGATATTGGAAAAGATAAAAATATATCCAACTTTTACAGTTAATTATGATTCCATCCTCTAATTTTTTTACGATAATTAAATGATTTTGGAGACGGTTTGGAATCGCAAAATCTTACTGATGTATCAGAAAATGATAAAATGAACTTAACAATGCCAATATCTCAATTTCATTATTATTATTATTATTATTATTATTATTATTATTATTATTATTATTTGACAAGGACCCGTTTGGAAATATCTTGCTCAAATGTACGTGTCTACACGAACATTTTTCACAGCGCATTTTTGAACAAGTACCCAGGACGAGAAGCAGATATGAACCACTCTGACATGTTTTTCTTTTTAGGAAAATCTTTAACGTTTTTCGGTTCTCTTCTAGTTTCAAGCTGTCTGTCTTGAGGTACGATTCCAGCATTCGCTTGGCTGAAACTGAATAAAATCCAGGGAAACCTCAGTCAGAATAGCCGGCAAACGAGGCTCCAACCAGGCACGTACCTACGTTTGGAAGGTTGGAAGGTCCGAGGTCCGTGTAAAATATAAAAATACCATTATATTTTTCAATTGCTAAAAGAAATGGAAAGTAAATACACAGTAATGGTTACTGGGTGGGAGGTGCTTCCTTGTGAAGGGTATATTCTTCATGGCCGCCATCTTGAAGTCCGCTATATTGAATTTTGATTGTTTTTCATAAATGGGAAGGGGGTCGTGTAATATGTCATTCTGGGATAGAATTTTACGAGAAATACGTTTCTGAAGCCGATTTTGTCGTAAATATAATATTGTGAGAGATATGAGCATGTGATGCTAGCATGGGTTAACAATACAATAGCCTAAACACCCATTTCTTCTCGAAATAACGACGGAAATGAAACAAAATGCATGCAAATTGTTCCTGAGTGTAGTTCCCTATCGATATGGATTTGTACGCATTTGGGTTTCATATTCGTCGTTATGTCAAGGCAAAATAGGTTTGTCCAGGCTATTGTATCATTACCCCAAGGTAGCGTCAGATTATTGCATTTACAGCAAAACTGACTTCAGAAACGTATTTCTCGTAAAATCCTAGCCCAGAATGACATATTACATGAGTCCCCTTTCCATTTAAGAAAACCAATCGAAATTCAATATGCCAGACTTCAAGATGGCGGCCATGATGAATATACCTTACATAAGGAAGCGCCTTCCACCCAGTACCCATTACAGTGTATTTGCGTTTCATTTCTTTCAGCAATTAAAAAATATAATGGTATTTCAATACACAGACAAGAATCTGACTATTTGTATCATAAATTTCTCTTCAACCACTGGCCCAATGGCATCTCATATTTTACACATAAACTCAGTTTCTTATGCTGATTTTAAATATGTATACCTCTTCTAGATCTGAGTGTCCACTTGAATTAGTGTTACTTGTAACTTCAGATGTCCTAAAGGGGTTTTAAAATGTAAACTTCCACAGCGTATAAGCTCGCAAACTCCCTCAAGTTAATAAACAGTTCTCCCAAATGTTACGAAATATAATTTTCTCCTCAGTATCATGTGTTGTGCAGTGTTTATTAAATTGTATCACATGTTTCTGTAGGAAGAAAGATCACCAGATCATGATCTGAAAGAATTGTTTTCGTGTCCAAAGATACGTGTTTCCGGTCAGTCTCAACGTCTATACATATCGTAAGAATATTCTAAATATAAATGAAATACCAAATAGAAAAAAAAAAAAAATCAATAAACAAAAATGAATAAACATATAAAACCCAAAAGCACGTGTTTATCATCACATAAGTAAGTGATAAGAGTCTCTCTTCTGTTGACTGAAAGGGTTAATTTGGGAATCAACTGCGTATAAGAAAGACGACAATTTGATAATATGTTAGAAGACCTTGCCCACGGTCACGTTGTTTTATGGACACATTAAACGGTTGCATTATTTTTACAAAATGGATTTTCTTATTTTTATCGTTAGTCGAACTTTTTTTTTCTCTTTACAACAATGGAATAAGAAGATAGACACAATCTATTACGTCAGAATAAATAAAGATCTGATAACATTTGTAATAAATCTAGCTTTATAACTGAAAACACTATTAAATAGTTATTTTGTTTGATACGTGAACTGTGACGCGAAGACATCTTTTGTTTTTGTCTTTAAAAAAAAAAAAAACTGATTATGCTTTCGGAAGCACCAACTTGTTTAATCTTATCTCCGTTGTCAAGGGATTCTTAATATAAAGTAGTTTTGTGTTATTCCTTCGATTAAGCAACTTAGAAAGCTGATTAAATGTTGAATGCAAGACACAGAACATCTTATACAGAGTGAAGTCCATTCCCCAACGGTAGATTTTCACGAGGAGACAGTTCTATGAAAAATAAAAATGATGAAATTCCGGATTTTAACATGGGGCGTAGTTTTATTTTGGATGATCATCAACAATCAACCGAGAGTTTTGTAAATTCCACTCAAGTCCCGGCATTACTATTGTAATAATTTCTCTATATATACACTGTGTCACAAAAATATTGGGACAAAGTTCAAGACCCTATGGAACTCACAAGTTAATCGCCTCAGTAATAAACGTTTGCTCTTGGATTGTATCATGTGGGCAAGATCAAACCCTTTTTTCTTCAAAATCTATTCTAATATTGTTCTTCCAAGGACGTCTCGCTCTTCCCAACGGTCTCTTTCCCTCCGTGTTTCCAACCGCAGATAGAATTTAATCTTAGTTTTCCCGCCATCCGAGCTACACCTTAGCCCTCGTGATTTCATTATTTTTACAATATCAGGGTAATCGTATAACCTGTAGAGTTCTACATTATTTACTCTCCTCCATTCTTCGATCAACTCGCTCCGTTTAGGCTACTACTTTTTTATTTTTTGTTAATATTTTCAAACGCACGTAATTTATGTTAATCTGTCAGGGTCTTGCTCTAATTTTCACAACTAGTATATATTACTTACCGTCAGAATTACAGTTTTTGCATATTTTCAATTTCAACTTCCCTAATATTGATCGCTAGGTTAGAAGCTTCTGGATTGAACAGAAAAGCAGTGATTCCGCCAGAATCCGCCTGTAGAGGGTTTTTACCCCCCAAAGTCTCGACAACACCTCCCAACTTTAAAATTTTTGCTGTGAAAAATAGATAGAAATCGTAGAAAACTTCACTTACACTCTCCCTTATCTTGACTTTACATCCCCCAAACTGAAAATCATGGTGGAAACCCTGCAGAAAAGGGACAACGTCAAAGTTTTTTGTTGGGGGAGGGCATCAGTATTCTACCATGAGTTTCGTTGTCGTACATTGCACTCAAATCCTGGCAATAATATTCTAATAATTTATATACAGGGTGTTGTAAGATAACACCGACAAAGTTGCAGGGTTGCTAGTACATTAAAAAAAATGTTAGTCATCGGGTTGGAATTTCCGCCACGTTTCGAAGCTATAGACTGCCGAAAACGCGAGAAAATAATAGGTAGAGCTTCACTTGAATTTTGAATTATTTTAGGGCCTTTAGGCATTTAAGGCCCAGGCCATATTTCCAATTACATTAACAATGAAGTTTACGCGACATGGTACCGTGAAAGCATAGTTAAAACTTGTTTTCCAAAAATATATATTGCGGGATTTTCCATAGGAAATAGGGAATTCCCAGAAATTCTCTGAAGCTGGGTCGAAATAAGCATGAATGGGCCTCGTTTGCGGCAAGTCGATATCTGGAACAGATTTTCTTTGTTGAACGATCTTTTAAAGCAAGATGGTGACCTGATTTCGACCCCATGGCCTAAAGGACAAAACGGAGGTTTTAATTCTTTCCTAATTATACACTGTTGCTTTTGAACAATGATCCTTTCAGGGCTGATGGGAACAGGGGTTCTACCCCCACCCCAAAGCACGAAAAATATGATGTCGAAAAATTCCCAACAATAGCATTAAAATATGAAAATAGTCTCATATCTCCCAGATAGAAGAAAAATACTCCCGCCCCTAGAAAGGTCATTCCGAAACAATTTGTAAATTTCACAAATAAATTTCACAATAGTGATTGATTTAAGCAACAGGAATCTGACCAGGTTAAGACAGGGCGAATTGGGGCAAGTTTTAGACCGGGTCGCCGAGCCAACTAAGTACGGATCAGATTGCTCTGCCGGTGGGATCGTTCCCAGGACTTTCCTATTGCCAAACCAACGTTATCGACTCCAACTGCTCCATATGAATACAGGTTTTCATGTACTTGGCGTAGCAACAATGGACAAATGAAGTTATCAACAGCCAATGAGAGTGATGTTGTCGTCTGCTCTTTATGACCGTGATAGAAGGCCAGTTGCTACATCGGCGCGACCTTACATACTAAGCATATGGTACTATAGAAGAACGAAAGGAGGTATATGTCATTCAGCCATGATGCAACAATCATTCAAACTTAGCGAATGAGCAAATATCAAATGAGTTTTAAATTCTTAAGCTTCTGCATTATTAAAAACGTAAGAGCTGAGTTTCTACTAACAATCGCAAAGGTTCCGGTCCCTTGATAGTATTTTAACCAAGCAAACATTAGTTTTTATAAGCTGGCAACACTGACAAATCCAGTGCTTGGGTACAGAGAAACGTAGAGTACTTGTGTCGAATAATGTTTATGCCAAGTTTGGCGCAGCTAGGTCTAACTGAATGGAAGCAATTTGAACAAGTGATTTTAAACAGGTTAGCAACACTCAACTGCTACACGAATCAAGACGATTCCGGCAGCTCTGAGCTAGTGTAGCCAATACGTTTCCAACGACACTTCAAACATCTCTCTACACCTTGTAGTTACTGAGATTTAATTTCTGGACACGAATGGACGGACGCCATGAGCGGGATTAAAAGGTTCCTTTAGCTATAGCTTTGCTATCAAGGGACCTAAAAAGTAACTTTTCCAACAAAGTAATTAGATCGGCTTACAGAAAATGTACTAAAAATTAGAAACTATTAAAATATTATTAAAATATTGTAACTGTCACTAATCAAACTCCATTTGAAATCGGTACAATGATATGGCATCGTAACGGTTTTACATTGTCATGAATTTTCAATAACATTGCATTTTGAACAACCGTGGTATTATGAGTTGTCCAATTACAACTATCACGCAAAATGTAGGTAATACTTGTGGGGCCACCTGGCGGTCAAAATTTTAATTCAACAACTCTTGACAGTGTCCAGGTATTGAAAAAAATAAAACAATGCATAACGAACTTATCACGGAATTACCATCTACTCTCTAATACATTTGGTTCCCAAATGAAGTAGCAATTCTTCGTTGAAATTATCCTTAAATGTGAGCAACCCTGTCATTCTTATATCATATTTGGGTTGCCTAACATTGTAGGGAGTTTAACCACTTCCTGATCTATTTCACAAAATGTTGTGGATAGAGACACGTCAGACCGTGACTCCAATGTAGTCACGCCCATTTCCTTGCCAACTTTAGAGGCACGTCAGCTTGAGTATTATTCGTTCACTGTTCCAGTTACTTCCACCGGTTGAGTTCCTGCTCTAAGTGACCAGTCACAGTAGTGTGTTGCAATTACTCTTTCGAAATTATTTGCCTCTGGCGGTCTAAGTGGTCTAAGCAGTACAGAGTAGGAGTTGACAACACTGCATCTTTTCTTATTACAGTGACAGACTCTGCTGCTAATGCCCGAATCGGTTGTTAACCGGTTCGCCAAACCGCGCTTGAATCGATAAAATGATTCCTGCTACAGCTAATGAACTTTCAGTTGTTTTAGGTTGTGAAGTGTACTAAGAGAGAGAGCTGTATTAAGCTGTTTGGAGGCTCTGGGCTGTAGACTTTGTTCGGGATCGTAATGGTAACTTATTTGCCTTTGGCAGGCCCCTGAATGAGTGGGGGGTGGGCTGCAGCCCTTTTTAGCCCCCCTTAATCCACCTCTATCAACGCATACTCACAGTGCCGCAACCGTGTTTCCAGTTAGAGCCACAAATATTGTTTGGAGACCTTGTCTGGCTCTATATTTTCAGTTTACAGCTAGAAAGGAAATAGAGTCGTCCAGATTTAGAGAATTTAACTTTTTTTGGGGGGGGGGGGGAGATCTTGCTTTGATCACTGGCATTTTGGAAGAACTGTTAATTCTCTCTTTCTTTGTCTCTAGGAGAGCAAGCCACTACCATTAAGATAGCTGAACGACTAAGAAGAATGTTTGCGATGGTTTACTTAATGAGTAAAACATAAGGCCAATACAAAATCGTAATTGAGAAAACTATAAATTCTAACACCTTCAAGATATTATGTTCTGAAGGAATGAAAACTGAAGAGATTAAGAAACTAGATAGTCCTGAGTACTATTGGCAACATAGAAAGCAGACTTCAAATCGGAGATCTTCACAGGTAAATGCCAAATATATTTTCTGTACGTTAACCAAGATCATTTTTAGGTAGATTTCGAAGAAAATATACCTATTGAGATCGGTACGATATGAAAGTGTATATATATATATATATATATAATTAACACGCTAGCGGCCATAATTTTGAAGATATTTGAACCAAATTTTTATATGTTGTTTCTAGGCTTAATAGCTCGGTTAAGTTCGTTAATGAGCAAAATCGGTCGCCTAAACCGCTGGGGCTATTGAAATCAAATTTGGCATAAAGGTACAACATCACTTTTTGATTATGAAACTGTTACCTAATGAGTTCAAAGACGCCATCTTTTATCCAAAATGGCGGACCTAAAAATCCATTTTCCACACCGTTTGAGCTAGAGATACGAAATTTGGCATAAAGGTGCATTATGACGAGTAGCTTAGGGAAATATCACAACATTTGGGAAAAGTCGCCATCTTGGATCCAAAATGACCGCCCAAAATCCCATTTTGCACACCGTTTGAGCTGGATAAATGAAATTTTACTTGAAGTTATACTATCACAAGTAGGTCACGACAAAATAAGAAAACTTTCAAAAAGTCGTCAACTTGGATCCAAAATGGCCGCCCCAAAAACCCAATTTCCAAATCATTGAAGGCAGAGAAACGAAATTTTCAATGAAGGTGTATGACCAAGAGTAGGTTAAAATAAATGGGGCAAATCTTCCCTTTGGGGGCGCAGCCAACCGTGGGAGGGTGAAGATGTACTCCGTGGTGGTGTAGTGCTGCAGGGAGATTTTGGTTAAGATAAAGGAGGCGCATCCTCTCAAAAGCACTGAAGTTGGGGGGCGAGCCCCGGCTCCCAGCGAAACTTCGAAATCTACCTCAGCCTGTAGGCCTACCGAAAGGGATTTTTAGTAATGTAAACAGTTTAAAATTTAACCAGCGTCAACTTACGACGGTTATCTTCTTACGTCAGTTATTTAAATGCAAGATGGCCGTTGAGCGCAGCTCACTTCGCGAGTTTATTTCTTTCTTAATCGAAATATATAGCATCCTAGTAGTGAGTATCACTTTTAAAGTATAAAAGAATGATAGCAGAAATAATCTACAAAATGTTACGCTACAATGAATTCATTTGTGTTCAGTATTTTATAATTTAAACCTCTGCTGTGTAACCTTAGAGTATGGAAAATGCAGATTCCTTACTCTAAACTCTTACAAGCCAATGGCAGTACAAGCACGATAACCAAGTTAAGTTCCGTAGTCTAAATTTCAACCATGATTTTTACCATCGTAACAATCAAAGTAATCTAAACAAGGCATTAGAAGGAGAAGCTAAACTTTCATCTTTGAGTAAGGTGATTGAGTTTGATACTTGCATCAATGATTTGGTGAATAACATGGATCTAGGAAATGAGAGCTTTGTCCTTACCATACAGGAAGTTGTAAAATAATCAATATACTTTAGCAGTTAATTCAACTAAACCAAAACAAGCATTCAGCGACATGAACCCCACCTACCACATCTGGAAGAAACGCTTTGAACGTTAGAAACATTTGTCATAAGATAGACTCAAGATTCTAGTAGGTCCTTCAACAAACGTGATCCAGAAAGTATATGAAATCCTGGTTTGAGAAAAGGCCATACTACAAATGACCGAAGAGTGAAGAAAAAGAGGAACAAGGGAGAGGTTTCAGAGAACCAAAGAGGGCTCCTTTTGTCGTAACTTCTCCTTCCATTAGATGAAAAGTTGATGATGCATGAACTTGAAAGTTATTAGATCACAAATTGTAACTCTTCTTAGTTTTCAATGTTATATGTAAGTACATGTAGTTGCTTAGAGATTGACTATTTATATTGACTACAGAAAAAGTGTTTTAGATTTCCAAAAGAGATTAATTGTTATGCACTTCTAATGTCAAATATACGTGTGCAAAAATTTTTAAACGATTTTTTAGCATCTGTCATTTTTTAGAGATGCTTTTGATCTTCTTCAAATTATTTCAACTGACTATATCTTCTTTTAATTTATCGAGAAAGAATTACGGAAGGTTAATGTAAAGCAACGATCTCAAACAAAACATGTCAGCACTATCTCCGTACATGTCTAATGTATTTTTTATCGTTCGACGAAATTTCAATGCTGCTCCTACAAATTCAAGCCTAGAGAGTTCAAACTTTCAGCGAAGAAAGTTCATAACCAATTGAATAGTTCGATCAGTGCCGATTTTTAATTTTCGTTTTCCTTCATTGTTGAAATTGCTTGATTGTTGTTGTGAATATCAAAACCTATAACAATGAAGCTCCTTCAACAAAGAAGAAAAACAAAAATCTGGATTGATCGAACTCTTGAATTGGTTATGAACTCTCTTCCATGAAAGTTAGAACTCTCTAGGCTTGAATTTGTAGGAACAGCATTTAAATTTATGCAACGATAAAAATACATCAGATATATACGGAGGTACTGCTGCCATCTTTTGGTTGGAGATCGTTGCTTTACATTAACCTTAAGTAACTTTCTGTATATAACCTCACTTTGTAGTTAAATAGATTCATACTTTTAACACCTTTCACTTCAGTATTAATTTGCGGTTATATAAGTTAGAAAACTGGCTTATTTAAGCTGCTGGAAGTGACTTAGCTAAATTCTAAAACACACTTCAAGCAAAGTGGTTTGTGATTCTTCCTAATTTTAGTCTTGTAGCATGTAATGCATGTGTGTGTAAAAAAAACGAGCGTCCGTAACTCAATGGTAGAGGGTTGTCTTAGCAATCGGAAGGTCCCGGAATTGATCACAGCGGTCGCCTATCCTGATTGAGATTTTTCCAGGCGTTTTCCTCAGTCATTACAGGCAAATGTCGGAATGGTACCTACAAACTAGGTCCTGGCCGAGTACCTTCCAACATCTTCTCCTTTACCATATCCGTGCAAGAGTCTGAGATAATTCAATGTGTGTAAAATGTTTACATGGTAAGCGGAAAATCTTGATAATTAATCATAATCCTCGTTCGTTCTTGCAACAGAATTTACAAGTGGCGTGAGTCGGTTGTTACTTTGGTAGACTGTGACGTCAGCTACTATATAAAAAAATCACATGCTTTACCAGATAAGATAGGTCTGATCAAACAATTCGGACAATCCCTTGACCAGTTTAAATCAGGGATTCTGCCAGGATATTTAGTTTCGGGTGGGTGGGTGGGTGTAAAGCCAAAATCAGGGGGTGTAAAGCCAAAATCAGGGGGGGTGTAAAGTGAAGTTTGTCCGATTTTAACCGTAAAATGTTAAAGTTTGGGTGTGTACTCGAAAACTTGAGAGGGGAAACACCCTAGTGCGGTTTTGTCTGGCAGAATTCCTGGTTTGAATTATATTTATTAACCTTGGTTACAACGTTATAGAATACAGTGCTGTATTTTTTGCCAAGTAGCTCTTCTCAGCACTTTAATAAATTATTATTATCACATGATAGTTTGTAAATTGAGTAATTCTAAGATTTTTATATCTCTCTTTGGCTTAGCATCCGATGTGCGAATGCACCGTGGTGTTATTTTTCTGTCATGTGTGATTGAGAAATAATTGAAGACAGCCAAGTCTTTCATAACAGGGAAGATAAATCGAAGGAAGAGGGAAAGACTTTGCTGTACGAGTAAGTAGTGTTCTTCCTGTGACCATTTCCTGCGACCTCATCTGATAGACTTGTGGCTCGTGATGTTGCCTGGCGTGATGTATGAACCCTCGGACCATATACATACACATTAGAAGGTGATGATGAGTCTTCAAGAAGTGTTGCCAGTAAGAAAACTAATTTGGAACTAAAATAGTATCTAAAAAGTGTACAAAAAATATCCACCAGAGTCTTAGTTTTGGACAGTTAAGAATACCATTTAGGCATTACTTTTTTCTTCACTATATCTTTTTTATCTCTGATTGGATTGTGAGCAACAGGCTCGTATCTCCAAGTTGGTTTCAGGGGGTGATCCAGGGCCTTTGGGGGAAGATTCGAGGTCTGTCTGGCTGTGGAATTTTCATAAAATGCCTAAAGTTACAATAATCTTTACAAAAAAACAAGGTAATTTCGTGGGGAGCGGACCCCATAGACCTCCCCCCCCCCCTAAGTACGACCCTGGTGATCAGTGTCCTAAACAAACTTGTAAGGTTCCAAACAGGGATTTATAATTCCCTTAAAGTCGACTCCGAACGCTCCACTCAATGTACTCTACCGTTTTTGAATCTGAGACCGCGTCCACAGGAAGCGAAAGTGCTCTCCGGATATGGACAGCGGATTGGCCAGCTGGGGCTCCTGTACTCACCTCTTGAAGCAATCCTTTGTAATTTTAATTTCAATAATCATTTTGCATGTTTATATTGAAGAAAACTGCAATTCCGGCCTTTACAACGCCTTAAAACTAAAGCTATTAGAAAAGGAATGGAAAGGCAAAGGCTGTGGCCTATAGCAGTAAAACATTTTCCCATAACAAGCTTAATTTTCACTTGCTTCTCGTTTGTGTAGCCACGATTGATGTTAGAAGCATGATTCAAATTTGAAATCGACTGTACTAAGTTGACATCATATTGCAAGCTTGATTCAAGCTTAACGTAGACAATTGTGTTTATATATTTGGTCGCTGGTATCACCACTGTAAAGAAATATATTGCACACCGTGCCGTTTAGTTCTTATTTCAATTTTCATCTTCTGTTGTTTTCTATTTTGGCAATATAATGTGTTAAGCTGCACCTGTTTTACTGGAATTACATATTGTTTACAGTATAGATTGTTATATTTTTAATATTAATACTTATTTCCATTCCAGACATCTACACTTGACCTTGCACTCAAGCCTTTTATGCTCAACTTAGTTTAAGTTTGCAGTGAGAAACTTGTTTCACGCTTGTTTAGATAAGATTGCAGCAAGCTTGTCAGATGTCAACTTGTAACCATGATTCAAGCTTTACACTTAAAGGATAAGCTTGATTTAAGTTTCTTACACTTGAGATGCTAAGCTTGCAATAAGTTTGAAATAAGCTTATGCTGCTATCACGGTACGTGCTGCTTCTGTTGAGGCGTTAACGCATAGTGTACCAATTTTTCCAAGTTTCGACACGTACCAAAGGTCTTGTAGATGAGGATGAACGGTCGAATGGGTGACATGGAGTTCGCTGGCCAGTTCTTCCACAGTTTGCATTGGATTTACCTCCACCGCTGCTCGCAGGGCATCGTTGTCGAGCTGCACAGGTCTCCCTTCTCGTGGCTTATCGGTGAAACTGGTGTTGCCAGATCATCAAGTATTCCGCTATGTCACGTGCCGCCTACTTCACTATTCGCTCGTCAGATGGCGTCTGGCGGAGGTCATCGCACATACGACATTACTTATGGGATAAGTTGATAGTAGAACTACAATGTTTTTGCTATATTAACGTATTGTTTATTTTTTTAATCATGAAGTGTTTATACATCGATAGTCTTCCATTTAACACACGCAATTATAAGTTTTCAGCTATATTTCTTTCATTGTATGCCAAAAAAAAAACTGTGAATGTTTCTACTACAAAAGAATTGGAATTGAAATAAATATTGTAAATTGTTGAAAATTAAGTGATTGGGGTGAATTCGTGCAATAAAACGAGGCGCGCATGCGCCAGGGTTAAATAATAATTTGGAAGTTTTAAAAAAATACGGAAGAGGTAAATAAAAAAGCTAGATGAGCGGAAGATGTTTCTTACGTCTAAAACAGGTCCACTTTAATTTTTCACAGTCTAGGTATCTCTTTACTGGTCTAAAATATTCCTTCTAACTGCTCGTAGAGTGTAACTATTTAAATTCATACTCTAAATTAAGCTCTAAACACATTAGATTGGCAAAAGTGTCCACCACTAACAGTTAAGTGACTGTAATATTCAAAAGTCTGTAATTACTTGAAATCACAGGATATATAATAAGGAAGAATCATGTCCAAAGTCTATTATAAAATGAACTTCGAACAGCTTTAATTTGTGTTAAGCAGAACAAAGGAAATTACGAATGGCTACTGAGAATCTTATGAAAGAAAGAAAGAACCGCGTATAGCTCAAATTTCCTTCGCTTCTTCCTCGTGCCATTCATTAGGCAATCTACTATTCCCTCTGTCCATAGATTAAAAATAATAAATGAAAGTTGTATGGAAATTGATCGAAACGTTTTAAAAGAAATGTACAGAATTAATTTTATATATAAAAAAAAATTACAAATATTTTTGGTCGTTGTACATGCTTTCTTTGACCCCATAATTAATTATTTTCTCGATAGGCGTGTTTCTCCGGATGTATTACTTTCGTTTTTATAAATAGCTTAAATTCTGAACAAATTCTCTCTTTACATTTGGAACCAGTACATTCGATCTTCTAAAGGGCACCGGTTTGGTGTTTCTGAGAAGTAAATTCGTTGGTGCACTAGGGAATAATTGTTTGGGATGAAGGAACGGAAGAAAGAAAGAAAAAGAGAACAATAAAAGAATAGACGAAAGGAAGATAAGAAAGAAGAAAGAAAGGAAAGAAATGAAGGAAGGAAGAAGAAAGAAAGGAAGGAAAGAAAGAAAGGAAGGAAAAGAAAGAAAGAAAGAAAAAGGAAGGAAGGAAGGGAAGAAAGAAAGGAAGGAAGAATGAAAGAAAGAAAGAAAGAAAGGATGAAAGAAAGGAAGGAAGGTAGAAATAATGAAAGGAAGGAAGGAAGAAAGAAAGAAGGGATGAATGAAAGACAGAAACGAAAAAGAAAGGAAGAAGAAAGAAAGAAAAAATAAGAAAGGAAGGAAAGAAAGAAAGAAGGAGGAAAGAAAAAAGGAATGAAAGAAAGAAGGAAGGAAGGAAAAAGAAAGAAAGGAAGGAAAGAAATAATGAATGAAAGAAAGAAAGAATGGAAGAAAGAGGAAAGGAAGGAAGGGAAGAAAGAAAG
>JAGDQP010004382.1:59411-85585 GCA_022664845.1 Lepisma saccharinum
AAGGAAGGAAGGAAAGAAGGAAGAAAGAAAGAAAGAAAGAAAGAAAGAAAGAAAGAAAGAAAGAAAGAAAGAAAGAAAGAAAGAAAGAAAGAAAGAAAGAAAGAAAGAAAGAAAGGAAAATAAATAAATAAATAAAAGTAAGGAAAGGAAGTGGGTGATGTGCGTAATAAACATTTGTGATGGAGGTTTTAAGAACACTACCCAAAATTGTGGAATGAGATTAGGTCATTGTTGATATGATTAGAAACTAGTTCTTTTTAGCAGTCGTTAGCCTTCGACCTAATAATTAACACCTTATTACAGAAACTGGAGTTTGAAGTTGCACAAAGATAACGAAAGTAAGGCCATAGACCTCATAGTAGATAGACTTATCACGCTTCCGCTTTTTTGGCTGCGCTAAAACTAATGGGTTTTTGTTCAGAGCACGTGACTTTGAATCTATTATGAGATCTATGGTAAGACCCTAGACTCAATGGTAAGACTCAAGAACTCAGATAAATCTAAATTTCTAAACAAAAAAAAAATGATAAACTACCTTCTTTGAAAAAAACTTCAGCAAAGAAATAATTATTAATTAAGTGTTCTAGAGTAAATTAAGGCGCATGCGCGAACAAAAGTTTATCTTTTAACATCCCACATAGACTTTTGTTATCCAAGAAGGAGCTTGGAAGGCGCACGGATCTCTCTAAAATTTTCTAGGCACAACACAAACATTACATTTATATGTATAAATAAGAGCTAAAACAATATATTGCGAACGTGTGTTCATTACATTTTCCGTGACACCCCCAAAAATTAGTGGCTGACGACGCATCTGCTTATGTCAAATGTTAATAATGTTCTAATTAAATGTAAAGGTGATTGTCGTGACGAATCCTTTCATTACCGCCAACTTTAACAAATCATGTATCTCGACCGTTTGCAAACTCGTCGAACAACGCCTAGTCAAGAAGTAGCTCAGTTGAGCATTGACTTCTTATTCAAGAGATTCTGGATTCGATACCAGAAGTCGATCAACCGGACTAAAAATTTTCCAGAGTTTGTCCTCAGTCCCACCAGACAAATGCCGGGAAGTTGCCTTCAATTTAGCCCGAGGCCAATTCCTTCTCACATTCTCTCCTTACTCTTTCCCGGTCTGAGCTACAGATGCCTAAACGCCATAAAGAAGATCTATTCAAAATCGTAGGAGAAGAAAGGAGAAAGAATGCAAAACAAAAGGAGCAGAGATGAAAACTTGTAACGTTGCATTCTTCTTTCTGATTGGCTATTAGTGAATCACGTTCCGCATTTGATTTTTACTATAACTGCCATTGTCAAAGGAATATTTGAACGTAAACCGAAGAGAAAATTGAAGGGGGGGAAGGATACAGAGAGGTATCGACCAGGGACTAAGTTTAAGGTACCATCCCGACATTTGCATAGTATGAACGAGGAAAAACTAGGGGAAACTTTAATCAGGATAGTCAGCCTCTGGGATTGAACCCACGATCTCGCTAATGGTAAGTGAATACTCTATCACTGAGTTACGGCCGCAGGAATCTTAGCGGAAAGGGAATGGGAAAAGGGTAGCGTTCTTCTCAGAACCTGGAGTGTGTGGGTCTTCGCAGTACAGGAAATTTTCTATAGTCCCAGTGCATCTGCACGCGTTGATTACAATTAACAGAAGACAATGGTACTTACTTAACATTCTGAGAATGTCACATTACGTGCTACGTGCGCCGTAAAACGTGTCACTCATTAACTTCTTTTACAGTGGACGTAGGGCTATTTCCAGCCAAGTGAAGAGGTCAGGGCCAAGGACTCAACAAAGCACCTGAAATCACACAGTGAAAGAGTCACTTGTTGACATTTCTTCTCGCGTAATAATATGACTTTCACTGACGTAAATGCAAAAAGGTGGACGCATTACAAGTTCATTTATTTGTTTGGTTACAGGAGTGGTGTTTGGTCCTTGAGTGGACGTGATGATGCTAATAAATCCTTACGTACATACAAGCTCTTCTTTCTGAAAAAAGATCCTCTTTCAACAGAGATGAGACTCCTTGAGATCACGTTTCTTTCTCGTGTATATAATTTCGTCCAGTACACGTCCTCTGCAAATCTAAACTTTTCCCACCGGGGTTCGACACCTGCTGGTGGACATTCTTAACCCTGATTTTGGGGATATCCCTCAGTTTTATCAGGTACTATTGGTACTTCGATAAATAGTAATGGGCCATTTTGAGTAACTTTGACTTCGGGCCGTCACGATTATGGATGCGATGCTAGTTAAAATTCACATCCATGCCCCAGCAGGGATTCGAACTTTCGAGTCACTGGCTTAGCGCCCCAACCAGGTCGCCTTTTGATGAAGAAGATATCATCGCCTTTTGCTTATCAAACTTTTCCCGCCTGGGGTCGAGTTCTGTTGCCGGTTATCCTTACCGTACTTCTCCGGGGTCAGAGCTGAAACCGAAATAGGTGACTCGATCGATAGTCCGATTGATCCAGTGATTCGAATGAGAAGACTGACTGACTCTTTAATCCGGAGCCCTGGTTATGAATCTTGACCCAATTGACCCGGTGCCCAATCTTCACCCGGTGACCTTGCCTAGGCTCGATTTTACCAGGTCTTTTCCTGTGGTTTGACTCAGTCAATATGGACATTTGTGAAATATGCACATTCTTTCACATAGTCTTTCCGGAGGGGTATTGCCAGTTGCGTAGGTATTTTTGTGCTTTAAATGTGTTATTACTATTGTTAAGACACTTTTCGCCATCGTCGTTTTCGTGCTCTGTGGGGATTACACACCAATCAGTTCCTAGTCACCCCTAAAAGTATCACTGTCCAAACGCAATGAGGAAAAAATTTAAAACCCTAAGTGTCGAAATCGGGTCACAGAGTCAGGCCGGGTTCCAAACATAGATCCAGTGACTCGATCCAAAACATGACCCGGTGACCCGTTTCAGCTCTGTCCGGAATATGCTTCAGTTGCTGCAAGTAAATATCACTACTGCAATTCGGCCTTGGTCCAGTACTCGAAGTGGTGGGGCACGACGCGCCCTTACCTTTTTCATTTTAGATTTGGCTTACTCCTACCTTTCTATTAATGGGAGCTTATTGCCTTTATTTTCAATAGGCAATTACCGCCACTAGGAGCAACAGTACCCTTACTTTTCTAGCCAACTTCTCCAAGAGTTCCCATAGCTTTTCTAAACCACTTCGAGCACTGCCTTGGTCGCCCTAAAGAAATGTCATCCCAAAGGCTTGTTGAGAACTTCAGCCAATGCATCGCTACCTTTCAGTGTACTATGTTTTTGTTCCTACCAACAGGTAGTAAAGAAGCGCGTTCCTAACCTGAGAAATGCTACAATACTATCGCGGTGCTTCTGTGATTGCAGCACAAGGTCCAAGTTCCTAAATTTGAAATTACAGTAGAACTGCGTTAATCCGACCTCCGATGGTTCGACTCCTCGCATAATCCGACTATGATGGAAGTATAGGAAATATGGAGCATTTCTATACTTGTCCTGAAACACTACGTATATTGTTGAGTCAATTAGCGTGACACTTAACCAGTGACTTCCCGTGCTGTACTTTACTACGATATTTATTGTTAAAAGCAGTGATTTTTGACAAGGTGAACAATTTATTTTGTGTATTTTTCCTAATTTTTTCTTAATTATCAAATCAATTTCTTTGCACTTTACTCTGTAATATATTGAATATTTTTGTTCCTCTGATAATCCAACTTTTCTTGCATTCCGAACATACCCTCAGTCCCAAAGGTGAAGAATTAACGGGGTTCTACTGTACTTAGAGTTTTCAACAACCAATTGAAGGAGGTATTGACATTTCTTTTCCCATCAGTATCCTAAATCAACAATTTGGAAAGTATCATTGGGGGAGGAGGGGGGGGGGGCAGAACCCCTGAACACTACGCTATTCCCTCCTCCACACATCCGTAATTTACATTCTCTTCATTACTGACATAACCCAGTTAATAGGGCCGCAGTGGCTCAGTGATAGAGCGCTCACCTCTACTGCATGGCGTCGTCGGTTCGATCCCAGGTCATGCCATGTTGGCTTTGTGATAGACAAACACCGTATGCATGGGCTTTCTCGCGGTTCTCCAGTTTCCTCCCACTTTTTTTTTTCATTCCACCATTTCTGCCTTCATCTTCCATACAGCCTGAGCCAAAGTTACCTGAAGGCCTTAAAATAAAATTAAAAATCAAATTAAATCCAGGTCAGGTGGAACAAATACTATATTCGATTTTGAATTTAATTTTTAAGTTCTTTAGGCAACTTCGGGTCAGGCCGAAACGCTATATTAACAATTTTCACCTCCGAATTAGAAAAAAAAAAGTATTTTCTAATAGTTGATCACATCCTCTGATCTCTTGATAATTAGAAATTATTGTAGAAAGTGTAAGTATGTTACAATTGTCAGAAATCAGAGTTTTGTACGAAGAAGTTTACGAAGGCTACGTGACGGTTATGAACATAAGTTCTCCGCACGTGTAATATGTAACATCCTTACCTTCAAAAAATAATAAAACTTTGTAAAGGCATACTTTTCTTGAACAATTCGTACTAAAAAGTAAAAAAAAATAATATTTTTTATGCATGACTAAAAAGAAAATCATGGGGCGCGCTCTCTCATATGCGATCACTTTATAAATTCTTCAATTGGCGCGCCCCATTCTTTTCTTTTTAGTCATGCATAAACAAAATTATATTTTTACTTGTTAGTACGAATTGTTCAAGAAAAGTATGCATTTAAAAAGTTTTTTTTTTTAGTTATTTCGGTGTTCGGATACTTTTCTTTAGCTAATTTTTTGTTACCCAAATCCTAAAGTGTTCTGCAACCTGTCAAATCCAATTTCGTTGTAGGCTATAGTACTTATTTTAGGATAGAGAAGTTCATATTTTAAAAAAAGATATTAGAATGTGCTTTTAAAATATAGAAATATATGAAAGTATAAGAATGGAATATTGTATTGTCACCCGACTTACGTCGCTGCGCAAAATTTCATCATTGTATGACGTCGGGAAATGAGTTCAATTAACATTACAAGATTTGACAACACTACGAACCAATGGTAAACTAAAGAAAAAAAATGTAAAAAAGCGATATTGAAGGGCCAATGTTCTGTATATAGGACACCCAAACAAATACGTCTCTGTAAAACTCTACGAGAGGCACAGAAATAAAATTTCTATGAATGAAATACGAACAATATACAGGATATATATATAAAAAACCGCTACCCACCTTCGACCTTCTTTGTATTCCTATTGCATATCGTGCAAAATCTTCATTTATATAAACGAACAAAAAGGATTCAAAAATCATATCACGATATATCCCGACAAAAGTAAACAATATCAAAACAAACACCGTGGAAAATTCCGAAACACACAAATGTTGTTTCCAGATGCCAACGAATACAAGTTGAATTTGAACTGAATTTATTTTTAAGGTCTTTAGGCAACTATGGCTCAGGTCGTATGGATGTTAATAGGATGAATTGGTGGAATGAAGAAGGTGGGAGGAAATGGGAGCACCCCCGAGAAAACCCACGCACATGGTGTTTATCCACCACATAGCATGAACAGGGATCGATCCAACGACCCCTAGCACCAGATGTGAGGGCTCCACCAACTGAGCCACCGTGGTCCACGAATACAAGTGATATTATATTGATGAATAAATAAAAAAATCGAAATATATGCGACACAAAAGTGTCATATTTTGTAACTGGACACGACAGGTGTGTCTCATATATAAAATAATAAATCACAGCCATATTCAATCCACTAGTGGATGAGGCCTCTCCCCGAAGGGATTATATATTTCGGGTTACATATAAAAGATTACCTCGAAACGAAAATTTATTCATCAATGTCACTTATATCGTTTGTCTTCTGAGCTCCTCAAATATTCTTAAATGAAATCAGTGTTGGAAACTCATCAGTTTTGTTACTGCCCTATGTACAGAACATGCTTAAATGCTTGATCAGGGGAAGGACAGGATAGGAGACTGACAAAGGTCATGGTCGCCTCCTTTTCTGGAGATTTATTTCTCAAAGGACATCATCCCTCATCTCGACAAGAAAACTAAAACTAAAATAAAAGCAATCATTTCTGTAAGAACTTCAAACAGGGTCAATAATCACTCGTGACGCATACGCAATAATTATAGAAACACATACCTAACAAATATTAGCATCAGTGGCACAACCACAGGGGGGCAGGGGGCCCCCTCCAACTTTGGTCAGACATCAATTTTGCGGGGGGCAAGAGGGGGCAAACATAAGCTACATGTTACTTCTGAGCCTCAACATTTAACGCTAAAACAACTCTGAATTTTCGTTATACATGTTTTCATTCATTGTAAACAATTGTTTTAGTAATTATATATAGTTGAGAGCGTTTGAAACAAAAATGTCTTTTTTTTTCAACCAGTGTTTATTTCCGTCTCATTTTTTTTCATAAGTCAAGAGTGCGATTTCTTTGATTCCTCATAGCATTGTTAAGCACAAGCAAGCCAAAGGAAAAAAATAGTCTACTGTTCAAATAATAATTTAAAAAAATGAATATACAGATATATTTTTAAAATGTTTTATTATTCTCACCAATACAGAGACGAAAAAAAGGAAATAGCTCAATCTTTCACATTTTATCCACTAGAGTAAACTTATTTTGGTTGTAGCGCATAAAGTTCTGCCAATCTTCCTGGAACAGTGGGCAGTAGTTAACTGGCTGGGAATATGCTCAGTCCTCATTCAAGTTCTCAACATTTCTTATTTTGATTTGAGTGAGTTTAGTTTAGACGGTGATGAAGCGACATCAAACATTGTTTGAGCTATTAAAATTTAAAAGAAAGAAAGATGAAGAACGAACAGATTTGTAGACCGAAACGATGGAAACAAGTAAGTACGAGCTCAATTTGTATAGCTACCAATCAAATGTGTATCCAGTCCAGTGGATACTATCCATGGACGCCGGCAATGGGAAAGAGGGAAGGGGACATTCATTGCCTTGCCCCACCTGGATTTTTGAAATTGTAATATTGTATAGGCTGTTGCCAGGGACGACGCCAGGGGAGAACGTGCCCCCTAAATTTTCCCTCGGTCCCCTTCTTGTGTCTCTCAGAAATTGTAGATGACATGTAATATTTTGTAATATTATTACACAGTTTGTATTATGTTTGAATTGCCCCCCAACCCACTCTTATGCCCCTCCTGTGCCCCCCTCCCCAACTGTGAGAAGTTAGCGCCGTTCCTGCTCACACAAGTGCTTCTGTGTTACACAACATTTCAATGCAGCTAATTTTCATGGAGTTGTCGATACTTTTGTTTTCCAATTATAATCCATTTTTTTGTAAGGGTTACAAGAACTATTAGTTTGTGCATCTTTTGTCCCCTCTCCTGAAAAAAATCCTGTGGTCGTGCCAGTGGCGTGGTGGAAAGTTCGCCCCCCCCCCCTCGCAAAAGCAGAATATGAGGCCCCCGCAATATCTGAGTAAGGGGCACAAGTCCAATCTTAGCACATTAACCTTAGAGGAAAGGGAGCCCAAAAAGGATGCCCCTCAGCACTGCGGGGGCTACCATTAAGCCCCTTGGTCCTGAATGTGTGTTTCTGATAATGGTCTCTCTATGATATGTTTGTCAGTCACACCAGTAGCTTAAAACAATTGGGTTAAACAAAGCTTAGTTTTAACAGCGAACAACACCCTCATGGGGCGAGTTACGGGGCGGCATGGGAGTATTTACTCCCAATTTTCTGAAGAAAAATAAAAATTTGCTTAAAAATTCTCAAAAAACGCTCAAAGACAAGTTTTATGTTAATCCAAAGATGAAATGGAGGCAACTTCCGATTTTTTGTGTACAACAAGCCTCTTAAGTTTCCCGCGGGAGAACCCCCGAAAGGTGTCCCCCCAGGAGACAAACTCAAACATCGCTCATGCACATACTCTAACAGGTTCGCAGTAACGGAGGGGAGACACAGGGGTACCTTTTGAAGAAGGTGGGTAGTAGGCTACTATACCTTGTATCATGCAGATATGGCGTGGGTCAAAGAATAGTTGAGCCGTAGCCTACAATGACCCACGACTCACTATGACCCACCACCTCCTAGAGCTTTCTTAAACCACGACCTACCGTAATTCAATCTTCAACCATCATACATAATGTGACCCCATGCTTGACCCACGACCCACCATCTACTATCACCAATTGGACCCTCAACCCACTGAAAGTGTCTTTCGGCCCATGACAAACGCGTCATCGGAGTCCCATTTTCTTTCCATACACAGACCATAGAGTCTAGCTTAAAACTTCAGTTAGGAAAATTTATTTGACCTACGTCTCCTGACCTACTCCATCTTTGGTCACGGCGGGTAGTGTGTCACCCTGGATAAGTTTTCTTAAGTGACGTTCTAAGCTAGAACCTGTGGTCCCTGGATGGAGAAGAAAATGGGATATCTGAGTCCTGAGGTCATTTATCATGGGTCAATAGAGGCCCTCAGTGGGTTGAGGGCCGAATTAGTTATGGTGGGTCGTTGGTCACAGTCAATGATGCTTGAAGATTGAATTCAGGTAGGTCATGAGTTAAGAAAGCCCTAGCAGGTAGCGGGTCACGGCGGGTATTGTGTCACTTATTCTTTGACTCACGCCATCTCTGGTATCATGAGGGGGAAAGGAACAATTTCCTTCCATATGTTTTTTTCTTTGGAAATATGAAATTCTTGGAGTGTCTTAGTAGTTCGTTGATGTCTATAACCTCTAATCTGTTCATTCGCTGCCACTGCCTTGTGCCCCTCCTAAAAAAAACTACTTTCTACTCTTATTCTGATACATCGTTATTTCTATGCTTAAATATATGTCTTTATAACAGAAGCATCTTCAAATGTCTCCTTTTCTTATAAACAATTTCAAGAGTCTTTGACGGCTATTTCTTTCTTTCCTCGCTCACCGCAATAGCAATTTCTTTTGGTTCGCCTATACAGCATTGTTAAGCAAAAGCAATTCATAATGAAAACAGAGTGTAGTAGAAAGAGGGCACTTTTTTTTAGGTAAATGCGAAAAAAAATATTTTAAAAAAAATCTTCGCCAAATGCTAGTTACAGAACTGTTAACACAACTTTAGATTTACACCACTAGAGGATGGAATTGCTCCGTGCAGAAGTTAGTTAAGCAAGATGGAACAATAGCGCAGGGGCGGAGCCAGGGGGGATCACTCCCCCCTCCAACAGAATGTGAATTTTTTTTTTGTATTTCAAAAGTAAAATAAAACTCATCCCAGAGTTTTAAAGTAAATAAAAAAAAAAAAATATCAAATAAATAAGTAAATAAAATCTCAACCTTGTGCACCCTCTTCCTCCCATATATACACTCCCAAAGCCTGGGTTCGCTCCTGTAATAGCGAATAGATAGTGTGTTCTCGTTTCCAGAAATCATACATTGTTTGAATTTGTTTGTTTGTGTGCGCTGTATATGAGAACATTTTGACGAATAATGAAGCAGCAACAAACTCCATTCGAAGTGTTAGAACATAAGGTAAACGAAAAAAGGACGAATATTTCAATCGAGTATGTGACTGAGACATTGTCCAAGAAGACTAACAAGTCAACTTGGTCTATGGATAAGAAATAGATCAATTCATATGTCTTGTAATATGTCCAGTGGCATCGAGTGGGTGCTGCACTGTAAAAAATCGGTGGAGACAACTGCCTTCCACCCCACCAATTAATCATCGCTAGTGGTCAATATGTAATTAGATCTAGTATATTTTAGGAGAGGTTAAATTATATGCTTAAACATGGCTTGAAGTTTTAGTTGTTTAAAAAAAAAAAAATCCCTGGCACGAAGCTCCGAAGGGCTGAAGTCAAACAGCTGGCCTACAGTTGTCCAGTACCCTTCGAAACCACGATAAAATTTTATTTTTTGAAGTTAAGAAGAAAATGCTATATTTTGGTCACATGTTGAAATTCGGCAACTATTCGAATCTAACGATGATAAACTCATATATATTCGTTAGAGTAAAAAATATTTCAATTATAATAACTTATTCACATCTAACGTTAATGCTTAATTGGGTAAAGTTCATTTCCTGCTTACAAATTTGTTCATAAATATATATACATGTATTTACAAGTGCAGATCCAAGGGAGTTAAACGGCTGTCGCCACCTTTACACTGGATAAAATGAGACTTCATCGAAGTGTACACTACATAAAATGGCACATACGTATACTCTTTAGCAAAATCCTGGATCTGCGTATATATATAATATATCATCCATCAATGACACCGATACTTGCTTCCCCCCCTCCTCAAACGAAAATTTGTGGTTGCGCCACTGATTAAAATACTATAATTGTTACGTATTTAGGTATTAATAATAGTCATTATCTGCTTGTTTGTGTTTCACGAATTGGCTGTGTGCAGTTATGCCGCAGGTAAGCATGACCACCATCAGTTACGTGACAAATTTACGCAATTTGAGCCATTATAGTTATAACTGGATGCAACGTTAATATACAACAAATAAAACAATGTATTTTATAAATAAAACCAAAACGCGCCTGCAGAATATCAAAACTTTCCAGTTCCAGGGTCGTCAGTTTAAAAATAACCGTTCAAATCAGGGTCGCTGGATTCAAATCTCAATTCTGTTTTTCTTCACTTGTTTTCATCGAGGCTATATAGCCCCAATTCTTACAATGTAGAAAGCTAAGCAAATGAAAAAGATTTTCCAGTTTTAGAGTCAAATAATAGTTTTCACCACTCGTTCAGATCATGAGGAATCCAACGGTGGATGGCTTATCTATGTCTGACGTGTAGTCAATGGGCGCATTCAACGGACTAAGCGCTGAGAGAGCACTTGAACCTTATTGGTTTGCCTATAGGTAGCAAAATGCTCTCTCAGCGTTTAGTGATATTTTAGTCTGTTGAATGCGCCCAATGATAGGGGAGGGGTGCAGAAAACAGGTATACAGATCGCACAGATGGGATAAACTAAAAAGCTTCACGTTATTCATACACTCTTATGGATGTAAATATTGTAGACGGATTAACTGGCCCAATACAATACAACTTGACGCCAGTTTTCGATTAATCTTGCCTGGTGATTTGGAATTTAATTGGTCTATGCCTGGGTGTGTGGAAGCAAAGAATGGATGAAGATCTAGCTAAGGAAGAGAGGAGAAATATTGGATTATTTTAAATATGGTTTTGTACGCAACGTGATGTTTCAGTTGATTTTTAAAATTAATTATACCTGCCATGTACTCATGGCTTGTGCTGGCTTCAATTTCGGTTCGCTAGAAGTAGATCTGTCTCCCATATTTAGATCCATGGTACACACTAAATAAAAAAAGCGGATTTTTTCACTCCTTTTTTAAAATAAATTGTTTTTATGGAAAATTATTGAATTTCAATCTAAAAGTCAATTAAACATACTGGTTTTGAATAGAATATGTAATCTTGTTAGATAGGATTCTGATGCTTTATGAATGTAATTTATTCTTGAATCTTGAAAGGGTGATTTCTCATCTTTTTATAGAGTGGTTCACAATGCATTAGAGCAGGGTTTCTAAACCTGGGGGTCGCGGGATGTGTGCATAGGGGTCGCGAGGGAAGGAGAAAAAATAATTGAACTAGGCTTTTGTAGGTTAAAACTAATAAATTTCAAAGAAAGTGTATTTTATTTTGCTTGTTGTTTTTAATAATTACTAAAGGTAATGTAGTTTGCTGAATAGTTTTGGATAATATAATTAGAATATTTATTTTAAATGCAGGAAATAAAATGTTATGTTTTGAAATGAAAAGCAAATATTACACAAAATAAAATAATTGTGGGTCGTCGGCTAGAAAGCATGCTGAAAGGGGGTCGCAGGATGATGAAGGTTGAGAAACGTTGCATTAAAAAGTTTATTTACCGCAATTTCTTACCGCAAAAGTTATCGAAAGGCGAAGCTCTATTATGAAGTTAATCGCGTTTGTTTAAAAATGACATCAGAAGACCTGATAATTTTTCTCAATGACAAAAATATATCAGATGACATCAGGAGTAAGCTTATTCAAGAAATCTTAGAACGTTTTCTCGAGGACCTGACGGGACGAAAGAGAGTTTCGAAAGCGCTCGTTCGCATTTGCGCTGCTCGATTAGTCTTTTATTATTATTATTATTATTAATACTAATATCGGTGATTCAACAAAGATGATATTTATGATTTCTGTGCGCATAGTCCATTCAAGTCCCCTAAATGTCAATTGAATGAAGTGGTTCGAATCAGTGATTCCGCCAGATCCCATTGCCGGGCGTGTCACCCCCAACTTTCTTTTTTTTTTTTGCGGTCAAAAATCGATAGAAATCGTGCAAAACTCCACTTACATCCTCCCAAATTCTGATCTTAGCTCCCCCCCCCCCCCACACACACACACCGAACTGAAAAACCTGACGGAATCCCTGGTTCGAATCCTACATTACCAAAAGCTGTAGGTCCCATCCTTCGAAGCTCACCACCACGATGTTAAGAGCAATTTAGTCAATCAACAAGATATACGTATATGTAGTGAAATACCTGAGCTATTAAATGTCTTACATTTTGCTTTAAATCTGGACTACTTTTATAAGCAGTGAAAATTTCTTCAAGGTGCATTTTGACAAATGAAAGTCACGAACGAAAATAATCACTTATGAAGTCCAGATAGTTATGTAGTTGTTCAACTGTGAAAGTGGGTGAATAATTGGCAAACCTTTGTCTTAAGGTGTAAGTGACGAGCAATTTACTTGTTTATGTAAGAACTCTTTTATAACTTGTCACGTTTCATATCATACGCTTCTTCTTAAATTATTATATAGAAAGTATAATATTAATCCACGTAGATAGCCAGGGGCGTATCGCTGTTCTTTTAGAAAGGTACTTTACTTAATAGCAAACCGTTGAAGCAGAGTAGTTGAAAATTGTATAATAAAAAAATATTGTAAATATGTACTGTGTTGTTTGGTTATGTCATATGCAAATACTGTCAATTAACTGCACGCGGAATGTTTTAATATTACGTATAAAATTGCTTTATAACCATATTAATAGGAGGTCATTCACTTGTGCGTTGTTTTCTTGCATATTATAAGAAAAAAATAGCAGTCGCCAAAAATAAAATGTGTCAAAGTATTTGCTACTGGTTGAGGTGATCGCCCATTGGTTTCGGGGGAAAATGATATAATGCGATTCTTTCTTTTTTTAAAAAAAAGAAAAAAAGAAAAAAGTTATATCCCACTAGGACCGAGACATTTTTCTGTGTATTTTTATAACTTATAACCACAAGGAATATAAAGAAATAACTCTCTTTCTTGATATATAAGACAATAATAACATACATAAAAAAAAAATCACACCTCAACTCAAACCCACTCTATCAACATGCCCTACGGGCATAAATACATTTCATCCTCTTCAATGTTAACTCAGTTCCATTATTTCAGTCGACTTGAAATTTTTGAGGTAGTTCTGATTACATTACAAAATTTTGGAAAAGTGACTCCTCACCGCACTCAATCGACACACCAACGATATACAAAAAAATTCATCCCTTTCAGCTTTAACCTACTTCCACGACCCCAATGGATTAAAAAAGCTTTGCACATATACGGTAGATCTGTTGACGTAGCAAAATTCTGGAAAATTAACCCCTCATCCCCCACACTTAAGTAGATGTCTTTAGTTGTAGGCTTCACCTAAGTAGTAAGAGTGTTTATCACTTGTTTGGACCTGTTAAGTAGTCCTGAATGGTTATCACTTGTTTCGATCCATTAAGTAGCCATGAGTATTATCCGTCCAGACTTAAGAGTATACTGTTGTTCTTATGGCAATAGTGATGCCAGTTTGACTGTTAAATAAATAAAAAAAAAAAAAACTGAGCTCGCTGCAGCCGTTCTCTCGCTTCGGGTTGCCGTAGCCAAGCGGCAACGCTCCAGTCGCTGTTACTTTTTACTCCCTCTTCACCCGTCAACTTTTTTCAAATATCATTATATTAGATAATTAAATATGTGGAAATGAAGAAAAAAAATAGGGAATTAATTTTCGTACTAATGTTAAATATAAAACTTTTACGTGGGATCATTAAAGAGAAATAACAGTAAAGGAATTTCGTGTGCATCAGGGGGGAAATACGATAAGTAAAACTGCAGCTGTAGCCCATAAGCTGCAACAGTATAGACCAAACTCTGGATCGGCAATAGTTTTTAATTTTATTGGACGCGTTGAGGAGCATCTCGGAGAGCAGAAATTCCCGACAGATGGAGCACTACACAGATGTCTTGCAGCTGTACGGTAACAACAACAGCACATTTCGTTCCACACTCAGGGAATCAGGGAACTGAAACAAAGATGGCAGCAATGCGTGAACGCTCAGGAGGATTACTTTGACAAACTGACATAGATTGGTGTTCGCAATTCTTTCCATTTACGACTAAGAAATAAGTATCATCATTAATAGACGCTTATACAGGATGTTCCAAAAAACAGACACATAATTTATTCAGATGGTTATTATCGGGGTATGAAATATACAAGAAATTCAACATAATGGAATGACAATTGAAATTCACATATTGATACGTTTCCATGACTTTATTACTCGACCTAAGGCAAGTTTCCTTGTAGTTGGGCTTTCTGTCTTTTTTTTGTGGGAGTACCAAGCGGCAGTAACTCACAAGTAAAGTACCCGAAGTGAGGACTCGAGTTGCTCATCAAGTGATACCTTAAATTGAAGCTAGTGACGAGTATAGTACACCTGTGAAATCCTAGCTGCAGAGCTCCAGTAATAAAAAGGTTATGGCGGGTCAAAGTTCAAATAGAAAGCGAATTTAGCTGCTTGTGATGTCCATGTTTTGCTGATTATCCCGATGGTAAGACGTCGTAAGTTGCTTCCAATTAATGTAATGTGTAGAATGATATCCCTCTCTCTGCCTGCGTCCGATGTACGTTCTTGTATCCGAATCCAGTGGTCAATTTCCAGGAAATAAGCAAAAAGATCCCGATAACATAGTGTCCCATCCAGGAAAGACTGCAAACATTAACAAAGTGATTTAAAAGAGTTTTATTCTGTATTCTGGAATAGCCTGCCTGCCGATCGTGATAAAGTCTTGCTTTTGCTGGATTCATGGAGTGCAAATAAGGATGATAACGTATCAAATGAATTATGCCCTAATCATATAACACTGTTCAAACGTTTAATTCCTGGTGGTTGCACTGGTTTCATCCAACCACTTGATGTTTACTTCTTCCGTCCATATAAATCATTTATCAGGTTCATTACTGACACAGTTATCGCTTCCTCGGAAATTAATCTCTGGCATCGGGATAGCATTTTACGAATGCAGTCCTTCACTCTCTTCCAATTCAGCGCCTCACGATTTCGCAAAATGATCAGGTTTGCGTTTTACAAAAGCGGCTACTTGGATGAGGAGCCCGAGCCCTGGATGTCTCCATTGGATTATTGTTTTGATTCTAATATACGTGACGAGTGTTACAAGATATAATGTGAGAACATCTCTTTTGTCAAGTGTGCTCATTGTGAGCAAAGTATCTGCTTATCACACGCCTTCATTGACGACTTACATATTGATTGTATCAATGTGTAGTACTTTGTACGTGCCTCTTTCCTTCACATAAATCGCATTTCAATTCAAAACCATGTCCTTCTGACTTTCGTTGTGACTTGTTTCAATACAATTCGCTTTCTCTTTGAACTTTGACCCGCCATAACCTTTTTATTTCTGGGGCTCTGCAGCTAGGATTTCACAGGTGTACTATACTCGTCACTAGCTTCAATTTAAGGTATCACTTGATGAGCAACTCGAGTCCTCACTTCGGGTACTTTACTTGTCAGTTTGTAGAGTAGCGAGGGGTCTTGGGTTGAATCCAGCGGCCAATATCCTAACTGAGGATTTCTTCTTCCGTAACACTAGGCACATGTTGAGAGGACACCTTCAACTTAGGCCCTGAGCTACTTCTTCCAACATCCTTTCCCGTACCCTGAGTATAAATTCCATAAAAATTCAAATTCAAATGGTTTCATGTTTCTAACAATTGTTCTGAATGTAAAACATAGTCGTTATTATTTATCACATTGAGAGGTTAAAGTAACTAACCTTTTGTTAACGATAGGACGAATTGAATTAAACTTTATTGAAGACCTTTAGGCAACTTTGACTCAGGCGGAATGAATGATAATGAGAGCATAGGTGGCATGAAGAAAGTGGAAGAAAATAGAATATCTGGTAGTTGTCCACCACAAAGCCCACATGGTGCGAGGCGTAATGGGACCCCACGCACATGTATCAGGTCGAGTAATAAGACCCTGGACACGTATCAAATATCAGTATTTTAAATGACATGTCATTGTGTTTACTTGAATTGTAGAGTTTGAAGTGCTTCTGTATTTCATAATTCTATAATAGCCGTATGAAAAATGTATGTTTTTTTGGAACACCCTGTACATAATACACTAGCAAAACTTGTGAACCAAATAACAGAAATTGAAAACAGTTTTTTAAACAAAGTATTAATGAATTTATATTTGAAATTCAAAATGGAAGCGTCTACTACAATAATAAAAATCCCTTTCGGTAGGCCTACAGGCTGAGGTAGATATCGAAGTTTTTTTTTTTCAAAAATTCAAATCTCGCCTTATATGGGAGTTAACGAGAAACTATTTATTGATTTATAGATTATTCATCAAGAGCTGTTCAGCGATACCCAAGACGTGTGTATATATATATAATAAATCACAGCCATATTCAATCCACTAGTCGATGAGGCCTTTCCCCGAAGAGAGGAGTTGGTCTACTGCTCCCACACTGATCAGACGGGTTGGGGAGGAGAGCCGAAGCTCTCACTGTGATCGCCACTGTCTTTTATTCACAGCAGCTCCCCAATTGTCCTCAAGATGCTGGGTCAACACCGAAATATTTGAGCCCCCATCGGGAATCGAACCCGGAACCGCTCGCATTGAAGTCGAGCGCGCTACCGACTAGGCTACGCAGGATACATACTCGCTTTGATTGACTGGGAGCGCTTCCCCCCAGACCCCCGTAGGAGGTTCGCCCTCAACTTCAGTGTTTTTTTGAGAGAGTGTCTCCTTTACCTTAACCAAAATTACCCTGCAGCACTACACCACCATGGTGTTCATCTGCACCCTCCCACGAGGTCTGCGCTCCCAAAGGGGAGTTTTGACCCATTTATTGTAACCTACTCTTGGTCTTCAAAGAAAATTGTACCTACCTTCAAAGAAAATTTCTTTTCTCTAACTTCAATGATTTGGAAATTGGGTTTTGGGGGCGGCCATTTTGGATCCAAGATGGCGACTTTTTCAACATTTCGTAATATTTTCTTGAACTACTAGTGACAATACACCTTTATGCCAAATTTCGTATCTCTAGCTCAAACGATATGGAAAATAGATTTCTTACTTCCGCCATTTTGGATCCAAAATGGCATCTTTGATCTCATTTGGTAACATTTTCGTAATCAAACAGTGATGTTCTACCTTTATGCCAAATTTTATCGTACCGATCTCAATAGGTGGATTTTTCTTCGAAATCTACCTAAAAATGCGATCATACAGAAGTTAATTTGTCCCATACTGTACTTGTTTGAAAATAAAAGCAACAAAATTACTAAACTATTCAACATACTGTACTACTAAATTGAAGAATCCTCAGGGTTTAGTACGTTAGAAATTACTACGTTTTTGCTCTTTATGTTACATGTAATTACTTTAACCCTAAATATAATTCGTCTTTATCATATAATTTTCCATTCAACAGATCAAATTGGTTTCCTCCAAGTGCAAGAGAAAAATTCAGCCACTGTTCTCAATTTTCTGCCAGCTGACCCGATCAACTTTCAATGATTTGTTCGTAACCACAGCCAGGGGCGGATTAAGATCATTGGGACGCCTGGAGCGGAAAAATACACGTGGCACCATTCAAAGAAAATGCATGGGGCCCCACTCGCTTCAGTATGAGTCCTCGGCTCATAGTACAGGCACAACAGAGTAGGCTTTTTGAAAGGAAGCAACTTTGAAATAAATTTAAAGTACTTTTAATTGAATTTTTTATTAGTATGTTATAATTACGGATAATTTAGGGGGCTCAACATGAAAAAACGTTACGTTATCATTATGATGGGGGCACTCCCTCAACATTTTCAAAAAGGTCTCTAGATTATATAGGAGTGAGTCATGGCATTTTTAAAAACTTTTATGTTGGAATGTTTTATTTAGTAATTTTTTTTTAAGTCTTTGGGGCCCCCTTGGTCGCGGAGCCCTGGAGCGATCGCTAAAACCGCTCCACCCTTATAATACGGGTCTGTCCACAGCTTCTGAAAAACAAGTCAGTGTCCCGTCCTGTTTCTTCCATGTTAAAATGTTTTTAAAATATAGTTGTTCCAAGAAATGGTTTTTAATATATGTATAAAAAAAATCTCAATTTGGAACAAATTGGTTATAAGTTGTTATAAACTCTCTGAAACTGTAAAAAAGAGACTCAAATGCTTGAAACCTCGTGAACGAATATGGAAAGTATTTTTTGACATTTTAAGACGTCTACATATACGGTGTGTTCCTCAAATAACGCCCAAAAACTTCGTGAATTATTCACATCGAAAACAAGATATAAAAGTTCCGTTAAAGAAATTTCGAAATATATCCAGTTTCGGAGTTACAGGTACTCAAAGTTAAGGCGGCAGCATCGTTACAAATGACGTAAGATCTCGACAAGAAATGAGGTACTCCATTTCGCCTTATTCCATGCTCGAAAACACTTATTGCCTTGACAAAAGTCTAATGTTGCTAAACCTGTCTATGTAAACCCCCCCCCCCCTCAATCATAAATATAACTTAACTAGATGTATCGGATACTACTTTGAGTGTGGTTTGCTAAACCGACACCGCTTACGCCATTACTTGTCGAGAAATGACGTCATTTGTGACGTAATTTTTGAGTGTTTGTAACTCCGAAATTAAGCAAATTTCGGAATTTCTTGAAAGGTACATCTTGTTTTGATATAAATATTCACCTCCCGAAGTTTGCACCATTATTTCAGGGACATCCTGTACTTATTGGGTTGCTAAGGAGACTTTTGTGATGGCTTCTTAAAAAGTTTAGAACTGGGGGGGAAAAAAAAAGAGCTTTCAAAACAGCAATTAAATTTAAAGAATAAATCTGTCAACGCTGTGCGATGTATAAGAACAAACTTCGTCAGTCAACGTGTTTATGTTTTGATAAATTGGGTTATGTTGTCATAACATACGAGTGGAAATTTTATGACTAATGTTTTCGTAAAACGTAATTATAAAACTCTTGTTATAGAAAACGTTGAATTATAGACTTTGAGATTCAATATATTGAACGCAAGTAATGTATATTTGTTACTAATATGAGCAGTAACATGATTGGATAATACTAGATGTAAGAGGCAAGATTTGCCATACTTAGTTCCTTGTGTTTACAACACTGAATTTCTTCCGTGTTGAAATTTGTTATTGCTTAGATTGTTATCAAATAATTCGACTAGAATGAGTTAATTCTAGACTTATGGATAAACTTTAGATATAATTCCCACACAAAGCATTGCCTTAGATAATATTCACTCAGTATTTCTTGCTTTGTTTGAAAGTTGTGACATTTTTTTAAACTTGTGTCAACTAAATACGGTTAATTAAGGTTAGATTCGAAAAACACGAATCCCAGTGCTAGCTAAAGCAAAACCGTTGTAAGTAAACACGCACTTAACTTAGCTTTTTATTATATTCTGAAACGACTACAGATGGTAATAAAAACGGGATACATAATCTTGGAAACGCATGTAACATTTACTAATTTATATCTTTCTATCTGATAACAGTAGAACTTTGCATAAAACACATTTCAAGCAAGATATATATTAGTAGCAACACAAATCCATAGAAATCCCTTCATGTGGATATTTCCAACAGATTAGCATGTGTTATTTATGCCTTACAAAGTTTCATAAAAGTTATTTCTTAATATTAAATTAATCCGCACTACTTCGTAAGATCACAATGTCGTAAATAGTTGATTAAAGACTCCCACATGTACATTATTTAAATTAAACCATGGTTATTTCAAACGTAGTACAGTGCCTACATTGTTAAGCATTTTTGACAGTTCCTAGAATCCTAGAAAAGCACTTAGACATTTATTTAACATTGTTGGAAAACAGTACGTAGAAAAAGATGTTTAGAGTTTTGTTAGAAATTCGATCAATATTGTAGGATTAGAATTTATTACATCGGAAATGTTGCGTGTTAGTTTTTTCTTCCAGTTCAGTAAACATTGCATAGCGCTATGTTCTCCATCGAATAAGCCCACAAAATGTCAACGTTGTGTGCACACTTTCTGGTTCCAGAATTTTGTTTTTAAAAAAAATGTCTCGTTTTTGGGATTCAGAATTTCCAGCTTTGAGCCAAAATCGGCTTCTTCCCAAAAAAAGTTATTGTGTTGTAAATGTTGCCATCCTGGTATCTGAAACAGCACTATTTATTAGACAAATGATATCTCCTAGTGATGATAAACATCGCATGTGAAGCACATTATTTAATGTACGCGAACTGTGAATAATATAAGAGGTGAAAATGATCAAATAGGCAATTTTCAATGTTTAAGCTGGTATGATATTCGGTTTGCAACACTGCGTTCTGTTCTTCACATATGATTTTTATTATCACTAGAGAATACCATACTCTCCCGTAAAGGGATGTAGTGCTGTTTGAAAAAATACAAATTTATACTATACCAGGTTGGCAACACTGACAACGCAATGACATCACATTTTAATTTCTTGTATCTACCCTGTTAATATACTAAATCAATTTCTTCCATCGTAAAATGATTTGGGGTTCCAAATTGAAATCCCTGTATTTTGAAAACGAAGCGGAACTCTAAAAATGACAAAGATATATTATACGAGGGCCACTATTTATATTTTGAGCCATGGCAACACTGATTGTATTTAGGCCCCATTTGGCGTTTTCATAGAAAGGTCTGACATTCTTGACCATAACGTCCTTCAAATGTTTTGTCAATAGCTCTATTTGTGTTGTTTACGTTGAATTGAAGATTGCGTGACAACAGAAAAATGGAATTAACTCGTGAACATTTTCGTGCGATGATTTTTTACGATTTTCGACGTGGATTATCCAGACAAGAGTGCATCGATCAACTGATTTCCACATTTGGCGATGAAGCCCCCATCCTTTGCCACTGTGAAACGCTTGTATAACGATTTTAATCGTGTCCGTCATTCGCTCACTGATGAAATTCGCTAAGGTCGTCCAACATCAGTTGTTATTCAAGAAAAGATTGATGCTGTGCAAAACCTAATACTGCAAGATCGTCATGTAAATGTGAGATTGAGGCAACCCTTGGCATTAGTTCCACCAGCATATATAAAATATTGCATGATCATGAGCTGTGAGAAAGGTTTGTTCTCGTTGGATCCCACATAATTTGACAAAAACTAAAAAAGAAGCTCGGGTCGATTGGTGCACACAAATTCTCAATAAATACAATGGCGGTGCTTCAAAAAACGTATATAAGATAGTAACAGGTGACGAATCATGGATATATGCATATGAGCCGGAACGTAAACAGCAGTCGACTGTATGGGTGTTCCAAGATGAACCAAATCCAACAAAAGTTGTTCGCGCTCGAAGCACATCGAAACAAATGGTCGCCTGTTTTTTTGGGAAAACTGGTCATGTGGCAACTGTGCCTTTAGAGGAACGTAGAACGGTGAACTCTGAATGGTACACAACAATTTGTTTGCCGGAGGTCTTTGGTCAAATACGGAAAACAAGCAAGCGCCGTCGTATCATTCTTCATCAAGACAATGCGAGCTGTCACACATCTCATCTAACAACCGTCTATTTGAACACTCAAAAATCGAATTGATGGGTCATCCGCCGTACAGTCCTGATTTGGCACCCAATGACTTCTTCTTGTTCCCGAATGTCAAGAATAAATTGCGTGGACAACGATTTTCGTCGGCGGAAGAAGCCGTTGATGCGTTCAAAAACCATATTATGGAGGTGTCTCAAGAAGATTGGAAAAAATGCTTTGACAAATGGTTCGAACGAATGCAAAAGTGTATTGATCATAAAGGAGAGTATTTCGAAAAACAATAAATCAATTTTCAATGACACATTGCTGTTTTTTCATTGTTAGGCTCAAAATATAAATAGTGGCCCTCGTATTCTTGTTATGGTGTCAGGAATTCATATTCAAAATTTGGCTGTCAAATTCTGTTTCTGTGTTTGAACCGAAAACAAAATTTGGGCTGCAAATTTGATCTCGAAAATCGAGAGGAATTCGAAAAATGGCAAAGATACCTTTTTTGGTGTCAGGAATTAATCTGCAAAGTTTGATTGTTGATTTCTGCCTCTGTGTTGGAAGCGACAACAAAATTCAAATTTTGATTATTTTTTTTAACTTCAATTTCTTAGTTACTTTTAAAATTAACCTGTTAATTTTTACGTATATTTTATGGTGTTAGAATCTCTTTCGAATTAGCCTAAACATTTTCTGCTTTTGGTACGCACTTCTTGAGAGTGTCCAGTTAGTTTTCTAAGTGAGAAGACAATAAATCAAATAAATAATGGTTTTCATCTAAGATATTTTCAGAATTAGTAAATTTTACCAAATTAGACAAGAGTAAATTTTAGCCTCTAGATTGCTTATCGAAAAATCTAGATGCCTCATATATTGCCTTGATGTTTCCACAGTTAAGTCTGGGCTCTGGATACCTCATATATTGCCTTGATGTTTCCGCAGTTAAGTCTGGGCTCTGGACACCTCATACATTGCCTTGATGTTTCCACAGTTAAGTCTGGGCTCTGGACACCTCATATATTGCCTTGATGTTTCCGCAGTTAAGTCTGGGCTCTGGATACCTCATATATTGCCTTGATGTTTCCACAGTTAAGTCTGGGCTCTGGACACCTCATACATTGCCTTGATGTTTCCACAGTTAAGTCTGGGCTCTGGACACCTCATACATTGCCTTGATGTTTCCACAGTTAAGTCTGGGCTCTGGACGCCGCATATGTTGCCTTGATGTTTCCACAGTTAAGTCTGCGCTCTCTCCAAATTTAAATACTTAGGAGCATATGTAACAAGCAAAAACGAGATCACGGAAGATAAATAAAGTCGCTTAGCATCGGGCAACTCATAGGTTTCTACTCATTCCAGAAACCCCTCTCACGATTAATACCAGTATCAAGAAAGTTGAAATTGAAAATATACAGAACGGTTAATCTACCGGTAATACTCGACGGTTGCGGAAGCTGAAGTACGCCCCTAGCATGAATTACAAGTGTTTGAAAATAAGGTTTTAAGAAAGATATACGGGCAAAAACGGGACAAGATGACTTTAGAATGGAGGAGACTGTATGATGATGAACTTTACGGACTTTACGAGTTACGACTCACCCGATGTTGTAGGAATAATTAAATTGGGATGACTAAGGTGGGCAGGCTATGTAGCTCGGATGGGGGAAGGGGGGAACGAAGATAATATTCCATCGTGGTTGGTAAGCCGGAGGGAAAGAGACTGTTGAGAAGACCGAGACGATCTTGGGAGGATAATATTAGAAGAGCTCTTCGAGAAGTAGATGTTTGTGATGAAAACCGACTTGATCTTGCTCCGAATAGAATCTGTTTCTATGGCGTTTCTTATGGCGGCGATGAACTTGCGATTTCCGTAAGCCATAGAGTAAGTACAACAGAAAACAGTTAAAAAAATCTGTTACAACGTGGCTGTATCAACAATCTTTAGATAATGATTCCCTCCTGCAAATTTAATGGTCAAAATGTAATATAATTAAAGTTAATTCATTCAAATTACGTAAAAACGTAACGAGTAAATTTCCTTGCCAACCCTGCGCAAGAGACATTAGTAGATTGAAGGCACAATTTTACACTCACCTTAACGTTTTTAGGCAGTTTTGGATCAAGTCAGGGAAGTTTAGGGAACAAATTATCAACGAGGACGTATTTACACATTAAAACACAAGGGATTACAAAAATGCAGTTTCTGTTTCTTACCTGGCAACACTAAAAGTTTATTGCTTTACCATTTCTACCGCTTTCACTCAGCGGAAAAGAGGCCGTTCACTTACATGATTCGTTCCCTCTTTCTCCATGTGATCATATGGAAGCAGACAAGTTCAAGGTCAAACGGCAGTCGCGCAGGAAGTGTGTGTGTGTATATATGTATGTGTGACCTATAGCAATGGCTGAATTATTGTGTATGAGTAAAAAGAGCGTGGTGCTGGGTTGCATTTATTCACTTCAGCTCTGTCGACCGTTCCAAGGGAATAGTGAAATTGCCACTTCCTCCTTCAATGATTAGTGGCGTAATCTCTCTTCCACTGAGGGGGAGAAGAATGAACCGGAGGTTATTCCAATCACGGATAACTTACATAATAAGTTATTTTTAGAAATAGCGTTCTTTAAAGTGCGGAGATTTTCAATGCAGGAGGTTTTAAAGCCGGACGTGTATTAAGAGAGTAGCCACAACATGGGGGAAATGTGTGATGAAGAGTAAAACAATTAAGGAAACCTAACACAAGCAATTGAAACTATAGGCAAACATGTGTAAATTTAGGAAACCATAATGTCTATCGATTTCCTAGTGTTTCACTGCGAGGCGTGAATTTACGTTATTATATGTTTATTCATAAAATGTTCAGTGGTTTCGAGAAATACGTTGTTCACCAAGCAACCATAAAGGCCGCTTTTCAAGGGAAATTAATTTTGTTTTATTCAAAATATTGGCCATCGGCTTCTAAACATTTCGCCCATCTTTCAGGTAATTGATGCATACAATGCCAGAAAAACTGCTTGTCTTTTGCGGCAAACCATTCGTCGAGCCATTTACCAACGTTTTCGAAATTGCTGAAGTGCTGCTCTGCGAGCGCATGCCCCATTGATGCGAAGAGGTGATAGTCAGATGGCGCCAGGTCTGGGGAGTACGGCGGGTGCGGAAGGATGTCATATCCAATCGATTTCAAGGTGTCTTTCACTGGTTTTGCTGTGTGAGACGGCGCATTGTCGTGTAACACAATCACTTTGCCATGTTTTCGGGCCCATTCCGGTCGTCTTTCGATCAATGCGTGATTTAAATAAATCATTTGTTGGCGATATAGCGTTGTGCATTAACGGTTTCGCCGGGCTTCAAGAGTTTATAATACACAATACCGCTCTGGTCCCACCAGACACAAAGCATGGTCTTCTTGCCGAAGCGATTTCGCCTTGGTGTTGAAGGACCGGCTTCGCCAGGTGAAAGCCACGATTTTTTCCGCTTCGGGTTTTCAAAATAAATACATTTTTCGTCACCCGTCACAATTCGGTACAAAAAGGATTTTCTTTCGTGGCGTTGAAGCAGCATTTCACAAGGGACTTTGCGATTTTCCATGTGACGTTCATTCAAATCGTGTGAGACCCATTTACCGAGTTTATTGATCTTCCCCATTGCTCGTAAACGTCTGCTGATTGTTTCTTGTGACACATTTAATGCTTTTGCCAATTGCTGTTGAGTTTGAGTTGGGCCATCCTCCAATAACACCTGCAATTGCTCGTTTTCGCACTTTTGTGGTCTACCAGAGCGCACACTGTCTTTCACATTGAAATCACCACTTTTAAATTGTCGAAACCATTTCTCACATGTTCTAAACGATGGAGCGTGTTCACCATATGTTTCTAGCAGCACACGATGACTTTCAACAGTTTTTTTCTTTTGATTAAATAACAAAAGCAATGCATGCCGCAAATGTTCTTTTTCAGGCACAAACTTCGACATGATCACTGAGCGATAAAACAAAGACGCAAATGTTTGTCGGACTCAACTTGTGTGTGTTTGTAGTTTAATGTCAGACGAACAAAATGACGTATGTGTCAAATGAATACGCTGCGTACTTTTCGCTAGCGCCATCTCTTAGGTAAACCGGAAACTACTTATGCATACACCTGGTATGTGTTGTTTTTACAGTATTCCTGAGTTAACAAGCACTTCAGAAGTATATAAACCGCGATATATGAATTCTTATTTATACATATGGGGGCAATTAGTAATACTGCGGTTTAACTACT